>DWNY01000220.1:0-18698 GCA_018250635.1 Telegonus apastus | reverse complement strand
TCGCGCTCTCGCCGCAGTTCGTCCGCGTCCCTCACCGCCGCGCACACCGCACGCAGCGTGAAGTAGTATACCACTTCCACTCCCGACAGCAGCGAGAAGCCCAGGAACAGCCCCGCTATGCCGCCGAACGACACTGGGGGACGAATAACTGTTACTACTGTGAAGACGGTGTCGAAAATTACTTAACTACTGAATATCTAAGACTAAGGGCATGGTTAAGAGTCCAATCCAGAGACCCTGCCGCAATTTTTATGGGGTCGGATACTCACGCCTTGCTACCCCTGATAACTAAATTGGAACGCTTTAGATATGTATGTCTCCCTTACCACACCCTTCAAACCAGAACGCAGCAGCGCTGAACACTTTTTAAGGCCAAAATATATGTAGTAGAATAGAAATAGGTTGGTACCAACTTATATATCATTTGGCTGTTTATTCGCTATCTAATATCTAATCAGATTTAATAGTGAATGGATACAATCTGTACATATTTTGACGTAAAATCAAATCACACTTATTATGGCTGAATAAGTTTCGTATTTAAAATTACAACTTACCTAATAGGTCAACCCAACCAAACAACACTTCACGCTTGTATCTCACCATAGGCCATGACACAAATTCGGTTTCTAGAACATTTGTATCAGAAGACCCTTTAGTTGGGCTGCGAATAAAAAATGTTAATAGACAATGTACTACATAGTTGCATACTATAGATTCCTCATGAAGACAAGCAAATATAAAATGCGGTCTTATCTCTAAAGAGACAATTTTTCCAGTAATTTTAAAAGATGACTACAACAAAAGTCAATGTCCAAATAAAGTTATCGTCTTGGAATGGCTTGAAGATAACGCAAAAGGTAATAGGAAAACAAAAGCTTGTTTACTTATACGCACTCTACATCAGTAAGCTTCTCGACTTCGTATACGGTGTGCGTGCACCCGAGTTCGCATGCGCAACGAGTCACGTCCGTTATCGCAGAAGCGTACTTTGCTATACATTCCAATTCTCGAACTGTACAATGTCGATATCCTTCTGCAATTTAACAGAAAGAAATACATGAAACGGCTTCTTCTTTGGCTGAAATTTGTATAAAACAATGTCAAAGAACTCGCACAAAAATGGCGTGAAACCCTGATACAGTACCTATCTGCACACATACGACATGCATAACAGGCAATCATTATCTATTATTTGCGCATTATGCTGAATTAATAACAAAAACTAACAACTTCTTATTGTATTGTATGCTGTCAGCTGTCAGTATGGTGTGGAGTATAGCTAAGACGCCTTGTTATAGGTATAAGGTATAGTAATGCTACTTAGCAACTTAGTAATAAAACACATACTTATAGTAGGATAGAAGTGAGGCACACATTTGCAGTACGATCGGCTTCTTTTCATCCGGCATTGTCGCATGCAGGCGGAGTATGTGTAGATATCAGAAGTCTCCAGTTTAACCTCATCAGCAAACACACAGCGTCTCTGCCGTATTGAAAGTTGCCTCGCATCTTCTGTGGTGTACGTATGTTTCACGGAGAATGATACTTTCTCCACGCGACGATCCCACGAGTGTTGCGCGCTTTGTTCCAAACCTGCCATCTCCTCGGTTGAATGGATGTAAATCTAGAAAGATTGATTATGGCCCCCAAACCATGCTCTCGGTCAAATACAGGAACAAGGCTTCTGTTAGATATAAATATCCGGGTAAGTATAGTTGCTATGTTTTTAGTATAGTATGGAAGTAGCAAGCGAACATGCAGCCCACCTGACAAGAGGCCAATGCCGCCCATTGACATCTGTAATTACTTACAGAGACTTACATGAGGTTGACCACAGATGAATGGCTACCCCCTGAAGATAAGTTGGAACTTAATTTGTGTCTTCCTTACCACACCCTTTGAAACATAATACAGCAGCGGTACTCTACAGTTTATACTTAGAAATTGATGTGACGGTGGTGCCATCGTAGTCGAAGTAAAAAAGATTCTACCAATTTCTACCAACCACCAAATAACTACCAATTTAGTTTACTTTTGTAAACATTGTGAGGATAGTTATTTCCAATTATTATTAATATGATATTATTAAAATATCGTGGCAGGTAAGTAATAAACTCGCCATGTCTAAGTGCGCTATATTTTGAAAAAAATATTTTTCAACATGTTACTTGAGTTAGGTACTTTCATTATATTATTATTAATTAAGTATGTCTTGTTCACATACGTGAATTATTGTGTCGTTGCGATATGAGTTAAACATGAAAGACCATTTGGCATCAGTTTCATGGATAAAAGCTTCTGTGAAGGGCTCGCTTTGAGTTTGCCTAAAATAAAAGAAAAAAGCAATAGAATGACTCACTATAGCTCTGTTAAAGGGTGCAAGTTCCAGCTGTGAAGGGACGGCGATTTTTATTTTTATGATAATTAATTTAATTTAACGCTTTTTAAGAGTTTGCGACAAATGTTTTAATATACAAAACAATAAGTATACAATAATACTCATTTTTGTAATAGAATATTTACTAGCTTAGTTACGGAAAAAAAATCTTGCCTTCCCCATTTTTTAATACTATGTTTGTATGTTTCGTCTTGATTAATTCAATCACGAAAGTTTAAATTAAAATCGCTCTCTTTAAAAGTTATGAATTTAGACATACAACCTTATGCTTAGGAGTACTAACATGGAATTAGCAATTTAAAACTAGATGGATTAAAAGTAGGGGCCGCGTAATGTAATTTATAAATGACTAGAAAAACGCTTGCAACAACCGCGACTGCAACTAGGTATTACGTAAATCACATAAATACCATGGCCATGATTTTTCAGCGTGTCTTGAATTGAAGGCATAGCAAAATCCCATCTCCGTAAACACGGGGACCAACAAGTCGCAACATTCTTCGGAATCTCCTTTCCATTCGCAATCGAAGAATAATGACTCACAATGTTTAACGACCTGTAAGAAAATTAATATGACATTGCGTACAATGCAAAAGGCATTTTGAGATTTTTTTAGTTAAATCACTATGATTATCCGAACCTATAGATATTAAATATCCCCCGTCGTAAATCGTCCCAACCTTCATATCATAATTCCTCAACCTTTTAATCATTGTATCCTACTCGTACTTAGAAATGCATAATGGGTTATGGTTCATAATATACCATAGTATTCCTATATTTATAGACATTGTAGCATGCAAAATTACATTATTCTGCACATTCTGCATAGATGTATGTATCGTACGATATTACCTTAAACACAGCGTCTTTCGGTTTAAGTACAGGTTCAGGGGCGTCAGCATTGCTTTGACCCATGAGGTCAGCTTTGAGTACAAACTCAGAAGCGCGTGCTGCGATAGAAGTGTAGCTAAGTGTTGTCAACCACCGCAACATTTCAGCAGCTTGCGGTGGTGGGTCCGCACCCCAAATTCTTGAAAAATATATTTAAAAAAGGATTTATTTAGTTATTGTGGATCGCTATTAAACATCTAGTATATCTAGGTGTTTTACATATTTAAGGCCTTTTTCTTGTCACGCGACTTTATCTACGCGTGATGGTGACGTCTCACCCTAATACGTGAGTTGACTAGAACAGCATACGGGCATAACCCCGCGCTACAGGAAAAACGCCAGGAATAACTAAAAATACCTAACTAACCTGAACTAGCCACCACTTAAATCTATACACTTATGCGAAATAGGATTAACTAGGTGCATTTTGACATGATAAAACTCTAATAATATTGATAGGCTACGCTTACTCTTGAATATAATCCTGTAAAAGTTCTTCATCAACTGGATCTACATCGCATATCGTAACAGCTGGGAAAGGCACATCCCAATTGTGAAAATCAGTATCTAAACCTATAAAAGAGTCAAACATTTCAAAGTTATTTAATCAGCTTTAAATTCACAAATGTGACTAAGGTAGGAACTTACCTGTAATAGTTGGATTTGTCTGAAACTTTTCCCATAAGCTGACAATAATTATACACGTAGCAATAGCTCCTATTGACACAAAACTAAACCACATGAACCTGCAATCAAATTTACTATTTATTATTAAGAACGGTTGAAGATTCCATCTGGCCATCCATATTTAGGCTTTAACCTAAGGAAACAATAAATGCCATCTCGAAGAGACTGTTAATTGATTAATCAGATCATTCTTAACAGTTATATTTTCTTCCTTCGTCAATTTAAATCATAATATCACAATGTAAGATACCTAATACTAACTTCTCACAAAAAGGTCTCTCTTTTTCTGCAATATATCGTACTCCATGAAGTGTGGAATTATTGAAGAACTCTGTAGTTTGATGTCGCATGCTCGTCGCCAGCAAACCAAGACCGTCGAACTCCGAGGACTTTTTCTTACTAGACTTCTCTTTCTCTTTCTTGAATTGATTCTTTCTATTTCTATATGCATGGTCCTCACACCATGAGACATTTTGTTGATGGACTTTCATATTCCTACTACAATTTTAACTACGTTCGAGTAAAAATATGTTCAGTTTTGTACTATGTAGGTAAATTACTCACCGATAACATCGTAATTATCGAAATTGTTGCGTGCTTTTACCCATTACTGTCCTACTTTTAATGACGTGATACTTATTATACAGAAATGTTTAGTATGGTAGTCATAGTATGACATTCAAACTAAGAGGATAGACAAATAATAATAATTATAATAAAATAGATGTGACTACTTATTGGCACTTTTGTTCCAGGAAGGT
The DNA here is from genome assembly GCA_018250635.1 of Telegonus apastus. NCBI lineage: Eukaryota > Metazoa > Arthropoda > Insecta > Lepidoptera > Hesperiidae > Telegonus > Telegonus apastus. The sequence goes on along the minus strand of DWNY01000220.1, from coordinate 13,955 downwards.
CTTCCTATCTTTGCTAGACGTAGTACCTACTTTCTACTTCATAAGTCTTTTTATAAGTACTATTTACACATTTATAAGACATTTACTTTTGATTATGTGCCCTTCCAAATTCAATTGATGGCACAGAATTAGAGGTACATATTTAGAACTAACCTAACTATAAAATTGTGCAGGTCGGGTAGGTACTTACTCCTAAAGATTAAGTTATAGGTAATGTAGGTACCTATAGTATGTAGATTAATGAACCACAAGGAGAAAATTTTGATTTATACTAAGTAACTATACGAGAATGATAGGTAGATTTGAGGACTAATAATATAACAACACTGCTAAAAATAATATACATCAGACATTAGCTAGCCGTAGTACCTACTGCTACAAACGTAACAGGGACATTTGTCCCTTTTACTTACTACAAGAATTTATAACTGAAACTTGGCAATGATACCTATCTCTAAGCTGTATTTATAGCAAAATCTTGGACTTGCTTACTAACTTCCGGTAGTTTGATATGAAATACAGCCCTAGGAATTTATTATTTACAGACTACGCGCGAGTGCATTTTGGACGCATCCTAAATATAATTCACAAATTTGGGATTAAGGCATGGTAGCTTACAATATTATTTTACGTAGGTACCTGTAGGTATGGATTATATGACTTTTAAAAAATATTTAAATAAAAGCAAACAGACTTAAATATGTCATTGAGTAAGTAATAAATGTATAACATTATGTGTTGTTACCGTTTTATTTTAATAGGCATTATTAAAAATAATCTGACAAAATTAAATTCATTAACATAATTAAATAATAAAATAGTACTTTCAAGAAATTAAAACACGTTGAAAGTTATATTATAGACCACTCATAGTTTTTAAATGTTTCCTCGGTGATGAAGTTTCTTCCATATCGGCTTCTGGAGGTAACAGCGGGTCGATCTTAATATCTAGGTCTTTTAACGCTTCGTCGAGAATTTTTACTTTTCCCAAAAGCTTTTCGGCTTGTAAGTTATATCCAGGCTCTAGCATTTTCCCACTCGGATTCAATTTGAATAAATATTCCGCCTACAAAATAAATATTGTCACATTAACTTAAATATTCATAAGAATACGTACAACATCAGCTCATACTTATGCAATTAATAAATCTTCTACTTAATAAACCTTAACACGGACTAAGAAGTAAACAAACAAGAAATAATTATAAAGGTTTTTGAAAATTTATATCCGAAGTAGACATGAAATATCTGTAAAATGACATAATTTTTTAGTTTTCACCTATTTTCATGACTCATTTATCTACACACGATAGGTAGGTACTAAATCTGTTTATCTATTGTTAGGTATCTCTCAGGACCGAAAAAATAAACCTAAAAGCAAATTGTCATTATGTTTGCCTTATAACAGCAGTGTTAAGCGCTGCTGTGTTGGTGTGAAGGATGTGGCAAGAAAGACATATTTAACCGAGGCATTCCAACGTAGTTTTCAGGGGTAGCTACGCACCTCTGGCCGACCTCAGGTAGGGCTGCGATCTTATCTGGGATTGATTATAGATGTCCATTGGCGACAGTGGCCACTTACCATCAGGTGGGCTGCATGTTCTTTTGCTACTTGAATATGATTATGACAATATAATTTATATATTCCTTCGAGCCCTACCTTGACTTATCTTATTTCATAGCACTAAAAATGACATCGATTCATTAAAACAGCAATTTCTAAATATAACGCTTACGAGAAAATCAATGGGATCCTCTGGTCGTAGCGTAGCGACCTCAAGCAGCCCAGCGGTGAGCGTTGGGAAGATATGCTGTACAAGATAGTTACGCATGGGTTCGCCGGCCGCTGCCAACGCTTGTTCCTCCTCCTCACGCATTAACGCATATAACTCCGACTGATAGGACAAACATGTTTTGAAGAGACCATTTAGAATACCAAAATTCCGAAATCTTGCTACATTATTCGAGAAGTTACTAGAATTAAGTCACTGAATCTATACTGTTTTTAACAGGTGTAGTATTACGTATTCGCTGCGTCGTTAAATAATATTTTTATTACTTTAATGCAGGTCAGTGGTATTACAACTGATACATATGCAATAAAATGTTACACTGAATTACAACAAAACTATACCACTTCAAACATAAATATTACAGTAGAAATATATAGAAGGTTTATGTACTATTTGCGTATAAAGTAATGTATTTAGAATGGTTAACAGGCTTGTTATTTTAAATATTAATGAATGTAGATTTACCCAATATTCCATTCTCTCTTCCCGCTCTTGTTTCATCTTTTTCTCCAACTCCTCCATGGCCTTTGCTTCTTTTGCTTTAAGTGTATCAAATTCTTTCTTTTCTTTCTTTTCTGCTGCTTCTATTAGCGCTATTAAAATGTCAAAAAGAAACTGTATAAAATACTTACCCAATAATACCCAATATAATACGCATAGATATACAGACTATTCACTATTTGACTATTTGTATTTTTTTATATTTAAGTGATACTATAAACACTACACAAATATTAATTACTTACCAATGAGTTTCCCATATCGGCACGGTCTCCCCATTCGCAAAGCAACGGCTGCGTAAGTACCCTTCATTTCATAGTCAAGGTGGTCTTTTACTGAAACCACGAGAGGATGAATATCGAGTTCATCGAAAAAGTTCAGTGGCGTCATATCTGGCGAGTCCCCAGCTCTGAACTCACTCAAACGCTTGAGTACAGTCTCCTCATCCAAGCGACTATCACTTTCTGGTTGACGCATTGCTTTTTCGCAAATAAAATCATCTGTTGCCTCTAGCGATACTACTATGTCTGAAATGTATTTGTGATTATATTTTGTACCAAACAAATTAAAATATATAGTTATTACATTTCAATAGCAAAGATAAAAAGTTCGCTTAAATAAATGTTAAGAGGCCTATTAATAAAAATGGAACAGAATAAAATACCTATAATTTAAAAAAGTTGGGATTAAAAATTTTACCAGGGAGTATCTTTTTTAAAACATTTGTGTACAAATCAACATCTTCATCAAATTGATCTTCTAAATTTTCTTCTTCAGCTTCGGAGTCCTGTTCTTCACCTCTATCAAATACTAAATCAAAAAATGTCTCGTTGTTTACATATACAATTAATTTATAATCAAATAAAATATATCACGTAACGTATTAATATTCTTACAAATAGCACATTGCGCCAGATTCGTAGGATAGCCATCTAATACCCAGCCTCTGTTTAAAGCTTCGCGGTTTAACAATCTTTGGCGTAAATATCTAAAGACGTAGTAGTAAGAAAACATTAATATAAATTATTGTAGTTAAAAATTATGAAAAATGTACTAAAAAATAGCAATAATATTAGAAAGCAGTAATGATATTAAGCCACAAATTAACAAGGTAACAAAGAAACACTGTACAGTAAAATATAATCAATTCAAATAAGTATCAATACCCCATGATATCATCATCTGTCAGCGGACGGCCAGAACGTAAAATGGCAAGAGTTTGCCGCGCGGTTTCCCTCATTCCTTCCTCCTCTCCGAGGTCATCGTCATCGTCCCCGGCATTGTCATCTTCTTCCGAAGCCGGCATACCTAGGGCAGTTGTTTCACCTGCATCCCAGTGATTTACACGCCATTCCTGATTGTGAAAATATAACAAAACATCACATTATGCATCTTATCTTAAATCTTTTCCCGGTATAGTTAAAGGTGGGCATAGACGCATCCCGCGAGATCCATTTCCGCACTGATAGGTTGTGAGCAAGGGGTTTCTTAATACAGACAAAAGTATAAGGCATATATATAATGTGAGATTTTACCTTAATTAGTCATAGTTCTAATCCTGGGTTAATAATCTGTGTGTATGTCTATCTATTTTGAGGATTATACAACGCATGCACATGTCAAGACTCACGACAAACATGTTGCAATTTTACATATTCCTGAACATAAAAAAATCTTTTTCTTTAGATACTCACATTCATATTAGGTATCTACGTAAATATAGGAAATTTCTAACCAAGTCTTCTAGTAGATCTTGAGCGACGTTACTTGGAGAAATATAAACAAGACCGTAGGCCTCACAAATAAGTTTAGATAACGTAGTTTTCCCCACAATTGGAGGCCCGTAGACAAGAACCTAAAAGCAAATATTAGGTATTATTGTTTCAAACATTTGATCAGCGGCGGCGATATTTAACGTATTTTACCTTGAATGGTTTCAATCCCCTCTCTTTCTTGAACTCCTTCATAAGAACTTGTACATTCTCCGCAAAAGTCAATTCCGACACCCATTGTAATCCCATTGTCTCGACTATGAAAGTCGGTTCCATGTTTAAGTTTAGAGTCATTAAATCGTAAATTCTTTGCTAAAATCATACAAATGATCATATTAATACTATAAGGAGAATAGGTGCTAGTTCATAAAGACTCAAAAATAAGACTTACGTCGATTTCGGGAATCAGAAAAGCATCTTCTTGTGGAATGCATTTAAACATTCCTGATCCCACTTTTCGACCCAAAGACTTAATAATCTGAAGATAATTAAATTTATTAGTATCTACATTAGATATTGGTACAGTATTAACTAAAATATTAAAGACATTCGACCTCTCTTTGTTTTGTCACATTCTGTTCAACAGCCAGGATGTAAAGCTTCTTTGGAAAGTCCGTTGCTAGATTGTAGACAATTCTGTAATACAAGTAATATTCACAGACAGACTTCATTGATAAGTAAGGAAAATTAACTTAGATAATGTTGCTAAAATACTGAGGTACTGACTGTGCTAAGTCCTGTACATTAATTAGTGGTACGACATTGCCTCCACGACCGAAAATTGGTAAGAGTTTTTCACATTCCCAAGCCTTTTGAAACCAGTAAAATAAAACATCTTCGCGTCCGCCGTATGATACTCCTGCCGCAACCACTATAGCTCTGTAAAAGTACCTACCTACATATAAATATAATTCTTATGTTGATACAAACGCAATAATATGATATGCACAACAGCAAAACATAAAATAGGAACTTATTTTTGTAATTTTTATTTAGTTAAGTGCTTTACAGAAACAGGTATTTTACCAAATAGCATAGGATATTATTATCACATTATTTTCATACTGCAAATTTAATATGTAATGCATGTAAACTGCACATAAATATATATTAAAGGAAAATAGAGTATAATTGCAAAATACTTGCTAACTATTCAGTTTAGATGTGTACAGACCATTGTACGTGACAATCGTAATTCCACATTATTATTAAGTCTTCCAGAATGTGGTGCAAAAAGTGCCTAATGTTTTTATGATACCGTTAATGACCGTTTGATAAATATAATATCCATGTTATTAGACTATCTACCTAACTAAATGACACGCTCTGATATTACAAGAAACAGACACAACCGGTTCGAATGTCGATGCAGCGTTATAATATGTCACGAATTTATTTACACTCGAGCACCATACCCGATTTCTGGCTTGTATTTCCTGGCGATGTCAATAACCTCGTTCTCCTCATCATAGTGCATTTTATAATTTGGATGTGGTTTCCTTTTTCGAAAATCTGTCTCAATAAATGGCATATCTGGTGTATCCTTAAAGGAATTAATGAAATTAAGTAATGAATGGTACCTATACACATGAGTAATTAATATTCTGCATTTCAAGCATTATTTCCATTTACAAACTGAGCATGACTGGACTACACATTCGCAATTACAGAGTAGTTTTACCGGATCTAATGGCTTAGTCGAGGCCCACGTCATAATAGTGGATATAAGAATCAGGTATCGTCTTTTAGATTCATCGGCTTCTTTACTCTCATCGTTGTCACCTGATGCTGCTTTCATAACTGCTTGTTGCGCCAGCAAGTCTTTTAAAACTGCCAAAAATAGAGTAGACATCAATAAACAGTACACTCCTTCCATTACCATTAGTAAGTATACCTAGGTATTTAAATTTGTAAAACTTTCTACTTCTTACTTGGTGCCACCCCAAAAATAATTCTGCAGCAAATAACCTAATGACGCACGCACACGTCACACACATAAGTTACAAGTCATACAGAACTGTTTGGTGTCGGGTTATGACTATGTGCATCTGGTCTGATTACCGTTGTGTTGAAATAGTCATGCTAATACTCACGTTTCATGTAATCCATAACAGTTTTTAGTTCATCTCTATCGCAACTAATGTCGAAGATTACAGTTCCACAAGTAAGCATCTGGGGCAAGCATTCGGATTTGGAAATAATTCTGGCGACGTTATCAATGCTTTTAACTTTCGGATCACTTACTGTACCTGATATGAATAATAGGTTTAGGAACGGAAAAAAACTAGTAGAATACGCGCCCTTTATACAGAATTCTGTTCGGCAATGCACATTGAGTACGCAAGTTATATTATACTTATTAGTGGAGGCTTTGCTTATAATAATATATTCTATAGATATAACGTCTCGCTATCAGTGACAAGCGAAAAACGTCCAAAAAATGTAAGCATGTGTGCGTGACTCATGCACGCTAGCTTAAAGACGGCGTCGTATTATTGGTCGAATGCTCTCATTATGCCATTTTGATTAGCCATTAGCGATGTAGAGGCTAACAGTTGGTGACTACTTTTTGGATGCTTTTCTTAAATAACGCTAGATCTAAAGAGTATATAAGCAAAGACTCGAGGTATGTTAGGCATGATAAAATCAATGTCAGTGTATAACTAATTAGGTAGGTATTCGTATTATCACCTATGATCTCATATGACTGTTTCGGTGGTGCCGGAGCTAACATATCTGCATCTTCCGCCATTATACTTTGTAAAGAAGGCTCGTTGGGTATTGCATTTTTTTCTAAAATCTTGACAATTTGTTTTAGTATAAACTCTCCTTGATAAGAATCAAGATTGTTTATAAAATAGCGCTTGAATGAGAATATATTGTTGAGTTCCGCAGAAGATTTATCAGAAGACATTTTTTCTATCGATTTCCGAAGATTCATCATAATGTGTAGTAATTATTTTACTCTTTTAAAATATAAATTTCAAATGGCAGTCGTGTGTCGTCATTAAACGTGTCAGATTTTTTTTATAAAATTATGACAATTAGACCTGCTAGCCTTATGGCCTTGTCGCATACTTTACATTTCCTGATTCTATTTGCAAAATCGAAATCCTGAAGGAGACTCCGTCATACAAAATATTTTATAGGGACGTTTGGTTATTTTCGAAAGGAAAAAATGTGACGTAAAATTCCGAATCAGAATCCTTATTAGAAAAACGAATGTATGCGTCATAATTTTCATGCCGTATGTAAGAAAAAACCTGACATATTTTTCCTGAAATAATGACACACTAGTAGTAAGGTAGTTAGCCAATTTAGTGAAAAATAAAAAACTTTCTAAAGTTCAGTAAAATAATTTATTTTATGTTTATAAAAATAAACGTAAGTAATAAAATTGAGCATATACTCATTTTTTTTTTAATTTAAGTAAATGTAAGTTGAAGAATTATAATGAGCTCACAATGTCCCTCGTAATAACTATTATAATAATAAATGGACAACTAAAACATGCCAATTAAGTAAATGTACTGAATCAAAGATGATGGCGCTATCCTTAAATTAATAACTATTTTATATAAACCAAATATTAACTTAGTTATTTATTGACACTTCTCGGTATATCATTGCGTCGAATTTAAAAACTTTCGCTAATTGCAAAAGTGTTTAATACGACATTTTTTTAATTTCAATCATCAGCTAATACAAAACAGTAAGTACAAATTCTTTAATGTTACATCACCTAACTATGTCATGGTATAACAATTTAATATTACAGGCATAACATTGGACGGGCATACATTTTTGTTTACATGGTATCGAAATACTAAGGCACATGGAAATAAACGTTCGATATAATTCCAATTTCTATGATTAGAATCAATAAATTCTACTCATATCCATAATAAGTCCAAAAATGTTTAATCGATAAACTTAATATTATTACAGACTTCCCACACTTTAATAAGGACTGATACTCGTCTATAAGAACATTGATAAATATTCTAGTATCAGTACTTAAAATGTTTACATAAATAATAACTTTAACAATTGAGTAACGATGTTTGCGTATGCGTAATAATCACCGTAGCCTACGCACGTTTATGACTCAGAAATACAACGACTTGATTGAATAGGTCCATTATGACCTCCGTAGGTCCTGCTAATATTCATTCATTAGGAGGTTTCATTAGTTTTTACTTAAGTATATATCATCGTATGTAACTCGTGTACCTCTTAAGTAGATAGCGATTTCTATCAAATCTACGATTTACAAATTCAATATACTTAACCTTTCCAAAGTCGAGCTGATTCAGGTAGACTTTACTAGTAAATTTTGACAGGCGACCCTCGAAAGTATAAGGCTGCCTCACTATTTATGTCCAACTGCTACAAGTTAGCATTTCTCCAAAACTGTACAATTAATGTACTTGTAACAGAAAATTGCGGATTTTCAATTTTATGACAGACAAATTTCTATTGTATGTTGAAATAAATTAATTTGACAATAACTTCAACATTTTTTGCTATTAAAGCGTACAATAAAATCCAGTCTTATTATTGCGGAGTTAATACAAAATCACAATGCACTTATTTGATCAACCACATTAGTCTAAACGATGTTTATACGTTCCAGTTTAATAAGTAATAATGGCACCTGGTTGTTTTATTGACATTTTAATACTGACAAAATTGTACTACACTAGATAAACTTATGGTTATATAATTTGAAAAATATTCGATATGGTAAGAGGACGGCTTCATTGAGGACTGTTTAAAGTTTTTTAAGTACACAGAATGTTCCATTAATACTTATAAATTATTTAACTTACATGTGTAACTAGTCCGAAATAGGTTAACATACTTATGTGACCTGTCAAAATTATAGAATTAATTTAGATCTAGAAAAGATACCCCTAGTTATCTAAATATAAAAAGTATTAACGGAATGCATGCATCATAGTAAATATATTCTAAAATAATATAATATAAGCACCTATATCTAACATGAATAACAATATTTGACAATATGTGAAAAGAAAATTTAAGGTGAATTTGACTAAAGCGTTCAGAGTTTACATACCTAGTATTTATTTTCTTACAAGAAATAACACCCAGGCCTTGATTATATGCTCCATAGATACGTCACGCGTCAATAAGATTAATGTATGGTATCAAAGAAATAAACATGTAGACGCATTAAGATAGTGTGCGTGAGTCACGCGACTCACGCACACTATCTTAAAGACAGCGTCGTATGGTGGCTTTCGAATGCTCCCCATACGCCACTGATTGGACAATAAAGTTGCCTGTTATAAACATTAGCGATTTAGAGGCTAACAGTTAGTGACTATTTTTGACGCTTTTTTAAAGTAACGCTAGATCTAGGGAGTATATAATCAAAGCATACAAGTTATCCTTGTGAGTCAATGTCATAATATATGGGTTGTTAAGTACAGTTAACAGATTGTATTCCTTGTTATAAAAATACATTCAATATTTTTGGTAAACTATCAAAATTACAAAGCGTGTTTTATTGCTACATATTTTTCAAACCCAATGGGAAATTAAACCTTACTCATTATTAGCATTATTAGCTGTCCTTTTAATCGCACTTGGCGTTGTAACAATAACTTTAGATAGAATCCTTGCAAATATAATAATTATACAAAAATAACTGCACATAAAAATGCAGCTTTATGAACTGGAATGAGAATTGGAATGCAAAATTTATTCCTTCAATAATTCAAAAATCTCCATTTTAATACCAATATAAGTACAATATATTTTTTGTTTAATTATAACATAGCTGCTCCGTTTTTTCACAAAAAAAAACGTAAATAATAAGTAAATCTTTTTTCACAATATAAAGTTAATGTTCAATAATTTTTTTTCTAATAATCTTACTTGTAATAAGTGATGGTAGATTTTCCGGAAAATACACGTCTCGCTTTAGGTTTCTCCCGAAACCTTGAAAACGAAAAGTTATTATTTCCTCCCTTACGATATAATAAAATTATGTATCTTAATTACATGTAAAGGGCGCTAATCTTACAAACGTAAGAAATAAACATTGCGAATTGATATGTAAACTACGCTACTTTTATTACACGAGCTATAAGCACCAATTTTTTTTAAGTATTTGTTATCTTCAAAACCAAAGAAAGTCTAAATATATTTTTTTGTATTTATAATAATGGAATCATTTTCTACAGTTGTGTTGTTATAACAGATTTCCGATGTATTATGGTGATTTCCTTCTCTCCCATCCCCGACGGGGAACTTGGCTCCGATGTAACTAGCCAGGGTGAGAGAGATGATATTGGCTGAGACTTTGGAGTTATTTCTTCCTTTCTCTCTGCCGGTTTTGGAGACGCTATTTTTGTTTGAGGCCGTGGTGGTTCCACGACCACTATTGACACATATTGAGAGTTTGTTGGATTATTCTCATTAAGAATTTTTGGCGAAGGTGTAGATGGAATGGATAGATTAATATTTGTAGATTCATTAACTATTTTCACTTCATTTTCCCGAGCTTTCAATATATTGTTACATTTTAATTGCCCAGGCGGTAAGTTCTTAGTAGAAGGCAAATAACATTTAGTTTGGTTATTAGGAACTTCCTTGTCAGCCACAGAATCTGTTTGATCTCTCTTTACTTCATTTTTAGAATCATCACTGTTCAATTTCTCCTTAACCAAACTCATAAGCAAGTCATTCAGTGGATTAAATTCAGCTGAAGGCGAGCAATTGCAAGATGGCTTATTTATCACAAGTTGTGTCAGATTATTCTTCTTCTCCTCAGCAGATTTATCCATTTTAAACAATACCTTGTTGCTGATAGCATCATCTTTCGATATCAGTACTTCAACTGGTGGTTCATCGTGTAACAGATTCTTTACAGAAGATTCTCCAATTTCGGAGGTTTTGTTATCACTGTCTAAGAGGGATGATTTCTGGGATTTCGCACTACTCTTTCTAGATAGTGTATCAAGAGAAGTTTCTGGGACAAGAACTGCAGTATCAGATGACGTGCTTGGTACTTCATTAGACGTTTCTGGCTGTTGTGGAGCTTCTGATTTCGTAGAACAATTCTGTTTTTCTCTTTCTCGCAACACATGACTTTGTCTACGAGCAAAACGTTGACTTGGTCGCCTCTCAAACTGAACAGTACGGCGAGCACGATTTTGCTGTGTCGTTTGGTATTCCGTTTTACCAGAATATTGGAATCTGGATCCCATACGGAAGAAGTTTTGCCTTGCAGACGGTCCTTTGACCGGAGCTCTTAAACGGAAGAAAGTATGGTGTTCAACTGCACACTTCCACAGATGCTTACAAGCTTTCTCGTTATGTAACCGAAACACAAAAGTATGTTCCTGTTCACGTCCTTGATCATCATCCTCAACCACAACTAGAGTCAGTTTCTTTTTCTTGAAGTCTAATTTGCTAATTTTTGGCCAAAAGAATAGTCCGATCTTTTGAGGGCCTTCAAATACTAAAATACCTGTAGGTGTCAACCCTAGATGGTATTCACAACCATCTTTTCCTAGCACAATATGCATATCAACTCCATACATTTCAAGCCACTTTGCCTTATTTAAATAATTTACTTCTGCTTGAGCAGGTGTTAATCCCTTATATTTTTTGAACTCTTCCAAAATCTCAATTTCCATCTCTTCAGTTTGATTTGGTACAAACCTAAATTCAGAAACTGTTGCAGGAGTATGTATTGTTTCATCGAAATCACCTAACTCTGATTGGAGAGCCAAAGCTGCTAATTCCACAGCAGTTGTATGAGGACATTCTAGCTTGCTTTCTAGAATATCTCTCTTTAGTTGTAAAAAGAATTGATATCTTGTCAATTCTTCCCTTAAGTTATTGGGTTCTGAAGAATAAAATTTGACTTTCAATCTTAAAGTGTATGGTGGTCCAATCTTAACTTGTTTTTTTATTGTTTTAGTGGGGTCCAACCAGTGTTTAACATTGTTAGTATCAGTAAACTGGAGACCAAAGTAGTCTTTCTCAATGAGATCCAGAGAATAAAATACCTGTTCATAGAGATCTGCAGCACTGGCTTTTTTAGACAAATTTATAGATAAATCAGTTTCATCAAGAAGCATTACCTTGCACTGTATCAAGTTTTTGTTGCTTGTCGACTTTTGATTTTGTTTATTACGATTCTGACTCGAAGATCGCCCCCTTCTGCTAAGGAAGCGCAGCATTTTTACCACCAATGTAATCCTGTTCAACAATAAAATAATTGTATTATAGAATGTGCATGGTGTGATACATGAATACAGTTGATTATGAGCTGAAGTGTTCTTTATATTAAAGCTAGCTGTGCCCCCCAGCTTCACGCGGTAAAAAACCGTAACATGACAAAATAGCTCTAATGTACCAATAGCTACTGACATTAACGCCCGTGACAGCGGTCGTGAGGGCAAAGGGCGCGTGCGTGTTTATATTTAAAAAATTATCACAAGTAATACAAATAGCTACCTACCAGTGAAAGTCCACTAGTTCCAATTTTTTTATGCAAACAATTTTTTAAATAATAGTTGTGCTTTTGTTATAAGTAATGTGTACTTTTTCATATGCATTTAGAAAAAGTTTATTTTAACATTACAAATCAAAACTCTTACATGACTAGATTGATTTTGACAGGACTTACGCTAGTAGATAGCTGATGATATAAGGCATAATTTAGGCCACTTTAATTTTTGAAATACAGTAAGGGTTTGGTGTGTGTCTCTCCATATACACCAGTTGCGATCAGTATTTTTATGTCATGGTACAATTTTAAAGCAGTTGAAACCGCAGGGCACAGCTAGTATCACATGTGATAGAACATATTTATGATTCCATTTATACAAATAAGTAAAATTGAAGTGTCTGTTTGTAATGTCAAAATAACAACTTTTTAATGAATACGAAAGTATACACAATTCCAATACAAATACACCATTGTAATTTTTTTTTATCTGTCTGCCTGTTTGGCTGAGATAATCTTCTAAAGTGCTGCACAGATTTAAGCTGGATTTTTACTGGAAGGTAGCCGAAGGTCTAAGGCAAAACTTAGGCTACTTTAATTTTTGAATAAAACAATAGCCCACACTCCACGCGATTGCGACTGTCGCCGCGCGCGTTAATGGCAGTTGGTATTAGGTGCATTAGAGTCAGCTGTCATATTAGAAGCGTGTATTACTTATGTTTAAAGGTTTTTGTCTTTTATATTACTTCAATAATGCAGGGGAAACCGCAGGGATCAGCTAGTCTATTAATAAAACAGAGACTTATCTTATGGCAAGTGGTTTTTATCACCTATAGTCACATACAATAAAAAAACACCTCCAATGTGAATTGTAATGTTCTATACAAGCCTTGTGTCGTATCAAGCATTTGATGTAGAATTTGAATAAGCTAACTAACAATTGAAAAAAATGTAAAATTTCAATTGCTAGTGATTTTATATTTTTAACCATCTTCGAAAACAAGGAGCTGCTATGTTCGGTGGATTTTTCAAATGTGTGGGACGCTCAAATTAGAATCTATAAGATGTAGCAAATATTGGTGAAAGGGTAATGATACAATTCTAGAAATGAACTATACATAGTAAATTTTAGTATAGGTAGAACTCTTTGTGGTTCTGTATCTGTCCAATAATAGCCAGGTTAAGTGCTGCTATAAAAAACGTCAGAAAACTAACAAGTTGCAGACTACCTATAACATTTAAAAGAGTTTGGCAACGAAAAGGTTGTCCACGAAATCATGCCCAGTTAGTGTGGCAATCCTCTACACTATAGGCTACCTTTGACCAGTAACAATTAAACAATGATAAGAAATGTCTGCTTACATGTTAACAGGCACTTTCAGTAGCTCCTTCAAATGT
>DWNY01000219.1:0-18714 GCA_018250635.1 Telegonus apastus | reverse complement strand
CGTGAAAAAGTGTAGGGTGCATAATGTCAAAATTTTAAATATTTTATTGACATATACATAGATGACTGGAAGGATTATCATTTTTATATCTCAAAACAGCACCCCGCGCTATTTTTACAATAATCACTTTTTAGTTTTTTCACAAAAGCGTATTTTTTAGTTCTTTTAAACTAACTTATTATTTTTTTATGTTCTAGCATTATTTTTCATATTATTGCATTGTCATTGGTCTTTGATAAATATGCATAGTTTCAAATTAATTCAACGGTTCAAAGTTGGTAAAAATTACGTTCAAAGTCTCATACCAAGCTAATAAAAGCGTATTAATCATAATTATTTGTGAATCAGATAGTGCATACTTTTTACATCTAAGATACCTATCTATAGAATACCTAGGTGCATCATAGCGGTCAGTGTCACAACAAGGTCGCCGCTTATGGCAACAATTGCGAAACATTTTCCTTGTTCCTGTGCGAAACGGGCGGAAAAGCCTTGCTCATCGCGAGAGGTCGCCGTCCAAATACTTGACGCGAATGGTTTTTGCCACTTCTTGTAATAAATCACAATTAATATAACTATAAATTAACAATATGCAGACAGTAACTTTCATTGGCTTCGTTGACGTATTGTATAAGAAGCGACGAATATATTTATAAATTGTTACTCTTTTGTAAAGGCTTCATACAATGTTATATCTTTCTTAGTTTTATACCTTAACAATCGAAGTAGTATACGTAGAAAAGGAATCATATATCTAGGTTAATTTGACGATCCACGTGGCGGGGCGGTCACCATTCCAATCTGACACCCAACGGGTTCCGGGTTTGATCCCTGGCCAGATAAATGTAAATGATGAATTTATATTTCTGTTCTGGGTCAGGGTATTTGCGATTTCGTGTTTGTGTTTCCATGTCACCCACGATACAGGAAAAAAACCTACTGTAGGGCTATTTTTTATAATACGGAAGTAACGGAAGTAAACGTGAAATACCAAAATAACGATTGAGCCAACTTAATAATATAAGGACTATAGTCAACTAATACTATTATATAAACTTTTCATGAGGTCAAAAGAGTTTACACTTTCTAAACACTAATAATGATAATGGACTGCTAGGAATATTTCAAATAACAAAACGTATCTCTAATTATGTAACCAGCGCAATTATACTACCTTTTAGCTAATAGTATGCTGGCATTCGAAACGCATCAATAAAACTACCATTTATCGGTAGCTGAAGTTACATCATATGAGAAATACTTTCATATCGCTATTAAAATAATTACCACAATCCCTTATCAACCGACACTTTACATGATATCAATCACATGCAGTTCCTAGCATCGCAGTGGTCTAGTAATAGGCAATCTGAGTGACTCTCTAACCCAGAGGTTCTCAAACATTTCGTCCACCGCCCTTTAAGATTCAATTCTTTTAGCGCCCCCAAAATGTTTTAAATTACCGCTTACACAATTACCTAATAAACGCTATCGTTAATTTCTGAACAAAGCAGGATAATTCTTAATAGTAGAAAGTAGGCTTTGGTTTTGTTTTCAAATATTATTTAAAAAAGATATTGCGTGTTTAAACGCAACATCATAAAATGAGCTTGGAACTGTGTCTCCCCATTAAACGTCCCGAGCCCACCTAGGTGTGCTCACTTTGAGAACAATTGCTCTAAACGTATGGTGAAAGTGCTTGCATAAGCGCCCTGTATATACCGCAAATCATAGCATTGACGGGCCTGCCAGCTGTAGATTAGAGCTCTTTTCCACTGTGTTCCGACGATTTTCTCGTGCCATGAAAATTTTACGATGGATTTACTAATTATGAAAACTGTTTTCAAATTGCCCATAAGACCTATAAGACTTAACCACTGTTATCCGAAAACAACTTTGACCGATGGATTATCGTGCCCACCGATGCACAGACGCGCAAGTTTGTTCAACGTCCACCTCAACCGTACCCGATGTTCCTTAACTTTGTGGACCGATTAGGACTATATTCTGACATGATATTGACATGTGTCTTCTGACTTAATATTTTGCTCTATCTTTGCCCGTAAACTGAAATACTCTATTGATAAATTAATAAGAGTATCAGCAACTCGAGCAACGAGCAGTCCACTTGGTGGTAAGTGGCCACTGCTGGCCATGGATATCTATGATCAACCCCAGATAAGATTAAAGTCCTACCCGAGGCGTGGCCAAGAATGTGTTGCTACTCCTGAGGATAAAGTCCTAACGCCTCCGAGAAGTATGTTTCCCTTACCACACCTTTCAAAACCAGACAGCAGCGATAAACATTGTTGTTATACAGAAACAGGATACCGTCGAAGTCGAATCATAAAGGGTTTTACCATCTTTAAAAATGGATTGATAGATAGAGAGATATGATTACAATGAGTATAGTTCATCACAACGTGATGGACGTCATCTTAAAAGATTAGTCGACCACGTACATGCGGTGTGCGAAGGAAATAAAGCGAAGGTAATCGTAGTCAATTGAAGAAACTAAATGATAGGCGACAATCTGCCACTCAATGCCATTCATTAGACTAACTGAACTATATTTAGCTGATAGAGCTACATTGTGGGATTGTTCGAAGTGTTGCAATATATGTTTGCGTTTATAACATGCAGAAAACGTATGTTTTTAATATTAGAGGCAATTTCGCAATATTTAAGGGAAAAATTCATGTCATTTTATATCTCATTAGATGCCACATTCCAGCAATTCGATATTTGTTAATAGACTGAGCTTAAATTGAATATTTCCCAGTAAACGTTTATTGTGTTTTTAGATTAAGTGCTCATTCACCCATACCATAGGACACGACAGCGAAAAAATGTTAGTAATCAGTGTGAGTATTATCGCTGCAGCTCTTGTAGCTGTTTTGTGGTTATACAAAAATCGTCGCAATAGAGTGGCTGGCTTCATGCGTGCTTGCTTATAGCTGCAATGTGGGTCATTATCGCCCATACCGTTGATTGATATAAAATGGCCCGTGTGAATAAAACTATGCATTTCCGTACAAATCTGCACCCGCCCACAAATTTGTGGATGTGATACGAATGAACGTAGCTCACTAGGCACTTACTTTACTATCAACAAACAAAACCGCATGAAACAACAAATTTATTCAATGCGATTTTGCGAATAAGCTAAACGCAGACTAAACTCTGTATTGAGCTTATTTTCCAAATTTTTTAACGATATACAAATAACACAATGCTCACATTAAAATACAGCGAGATACAATACTAACCGTTCCAAATGTCTGTATAAGGCAGGCTGGTTATTATTAAACAACACGTAAGGAGTGACCGCATGAGTCAATGGGACGAGGCGGGCGCTTCTCGGAACCCTTTGTTGCTGCATGTCATTCTCATTGCCCAGTGACAAATTTGGTATTTCACACTAGCGCATTAATATTGTTGATAGTATACGTAGGCTGTGTTGATGCGTTTTTACGAGCATGATATTTTAAAATGTTTTAAAAGTGGTTTGAAAAGCTTAATGTGTGTTTTTAATTATTACAAAAAACAATTGCATTGAAGTAGTTTAAAAAAAAATAATTAAATTAAGCTTGAATGTATTAATCACCATTGAATCATTTAATCATCATACAGTGATGACGATTTCAACCTGGACACTCTTTCATCCTTCTTCTGTCCGGTTGCGTCAGTAGTCTTCCTCTCTGAATATTACTGACGTTTAGGTTATCACGATTACTACTTATTTATGTGAACAATCATTAATATACGAGTAAAAGTAGATAGGTTACTAATAAAACAATTGCCGTTTTAGGTGGCCCTCATCGCGACTAATACAATAACAAATAGTTATGAAATGTGAGTAGGACATCACGTCTTATTGAAAGCAGAAGAACGGGATGAAGAGATGAACTCTCTGCGAGACATACTTTATATGCAGAGATACACAAACGTACAAACGACCAATCCCAAGCGTTCAGGTGGGACAATCTGGCACGTATTTCATATGCCATTTTTAAAACGTGTATAACGTGTCTACGTTTTTATTGGTATATCAATGTGTAAAATTATAGATTGGACAGTTTGTGTATGCCCTGGGAATGATATTAAGCTTCACTAGTGACCCCCGATATTGTTTCACACTAGCGATCGCTTTCGAAATTATCTAGCTTATTGCTAAAGAGTTTACATAAAATGACGTAATCAGATCTCTACAGGGTCTGCTCATAGCTTTAAATTACAAACGTGCGAAAACGCTAGTATGAAATAGGTACTCGTGCGTCGGCGTCACTACGTTCCCGGTCTCCGGCAGCAGGTAACAACAAGACGCTCTTGTGAACATACTGGTTATACCACACGATATTTACTGCGTACGAGACGGGGACGACACGATGTTTTATACATGGTGTAGTTAAATCTATACTAGTATGAAAAAGGGACTCAAAGTAACCTCAGTTGCGGAACAGTTGCAGTTGTTATTTTACTCGTATGTTGATTTGACAACCGTGACGAAGCGGTCCCGATACCAGACTGACACGCCGAAAGTTCCGGGTTCGATTCCCAGCCAGATAGAATGATGAATTTAGATAACTGTCCCACCTGAGGTCGGCTACAGACGCGTCGCTACCTCTAGGACTAAGTTGGAACGCCTCCCTGGCTCCCTTACAACACATTTCTAACTAGAACACAGTAGCGCTTAACACAGCTGTTATAAGGTAGAAATAGGTGTCGCGATGGAGCAGCCGGAGTCGAACCACAAAGGGTTCTACCACCTTTAACCTGTCTTATTTGAAGTAACTACAATTGCGTCTTAAAACAACTTATCCATTTTGTGAATAGAAATACAACTATGTCCTTGAATAATCAATAATCTTATCATATTTAAAATAAAATATAAACCCAAATAATTGATTCGATACAACTTAATAACTAAACTGTAACAATCGATGCATCGATGTGGCTCCGAGTCACAAGTCGAGATTAGCATAATTCTCGCTTGACTGATTGATTTGATATGGCAGACGGCCTTAGCGAGTTGACAGGAGCAACACAATAATTATGATATCATGGATCAATAACCACTATAATAAATAAAGATATAAAATGAATAAAATTAAGAACCTTTTGTATGTCGACTCCGGCAGCATATCGCCACACCTATTTCTGCGTAGTGACAGCCATGTTAAACGCTGCTGTGTGCTGGTCTGAAGGGTGTGGTTATCTTAGGCTTTCCAACTTAGTCCTCAGGGGTAGCAACGCATCAGGCTTCAACCTTAGGTAGTACTCTGATCTAGTCTGGGTTTGACGACAGATGTCCATGGGCGTCAGTGCCCACTTACCATCAGGTTACAAATTATAAATTTATAACTAAGACTGTAACTACTCGGTTTACGCTAGACACGACCTTCGAACGGCGACTAAGCCCGTTACTTTTGACACGCTTTGAATATTTTTCTAAATGTACAGATTGGGAAGGAATAGTTTACGGTTTGTTAAACTTGGTACTTTTGTAATATGGATGCGGAAATGTTGAAGATTTCTTTTCATCTTTATTTCCAAATCCGATTTTCTATATAAATATTATTAATGCGAAATGATACTCGCTTGGGACTAATTAACACAGAGCCTAAAGTAGAAGCCTGAAATTTACACAAAAGGTTTATTTTATTATGCACATCACTTAAGAAAGGGTATTTGTATATACTACCCTTAGGGGTGTTAATTAGGTTTTAATAGCTTTGTAGTCAGCGTGTAGAAAGTCAGCGAGTAATTGTAAAAGCATTTTTATATTCATCTAACATCAGTTAAAAATTAGAGAAGTATGCCTAATTAAAGCGACCTACGCATACTTAACTAACATCATAAGTGAAACTAGAATACTAAGAATCAATATACGCAATATGTAACTTGTTTGTTCTAATATGGTCACAATACAAAAACTGAACTACAATTAGTCGTTCGACTATTAAACCGCGTGGGCGGGGAAGCGGCCGGTCACAAGTCTCAATAAGACCGCAATTACCCATATTAAAACTACCAATACAGTCGTCGAGTGGGCTTCAAGGTTCTTGCCCTTGTTTGGCGAAATTGTGTCTCGTACATTACCACACATTTATACCTCTTTGTTATGTTTATTGGATACAAAATGTGGTCAAGTGTTGTGAACTGTCATGCTTTATATACATAAGATAACATCTTGCTATGATATATTATTGAGCTATCTATAATCAATTTATGTTTTTTCACTAAATACCAGTGGCTGATCTAATATGGTTTCAATAAGCAGCAAAGCTGATCTTAATTGGCCACTATCATCTGAAGTTGGACACGGACATCTCACAACCTAGAAAAGATCTAGTCTACCTGCGAACTACCACGTTGATGTTGAGGATCAAGTAGGAATGCCTCATGTTATACATTAGACCGATTTTCATTTGTATACCTATATATTCTGACAATATAACCCTAATATTGATTTATTATATGCTAACTGTTTAAAAACAATAACTAACTCCTGATATCATTTCCTTTCCATTATATTAGACTTTGAGATTCATTATATGAGATCCTTTACATTATAGTATAATATGCTGTGAGGTGTCGTTCTGGAATAGCAAGCACCACTGTCTCTCTGACCGTGGATGTTGTAAAACAAGACTAAGGGGCAAATGTCAGGACATAATATATCGTAGTAGCGTCTTTCTGTGTAATATTAACACTTACTGTTGCGGTCCTTCACGGTTTAGTTTTGAGGTCTTTCCTGCCGCAAACGCGTAAGATGTGGAAATTCCTCCTAACGTTCCCCAAAATGCGGTGACATGCGGTTCTTTAAGAGAGGTGCAAAAGAGCTCTCCTACAAAACCGGCGAAGCATTGGCAACTTGTCTGATATTGCAAATATCCATAGGCAAAGGTGACTGCTTTCCATCCGGTGACTCATTTGTCTTATATTTGGGAAAATATATAAAAAAAACAAATTCCCGGTGTGATGACTTTTGGCAAAAGTCTCCATTGGGGGACGCCTATCTAGATAACTGATAAACAAAACTCTGACGGTAGAAACGTTATATTTATCATTAACTTTGCATGTAATAGTAATAATAGTGATTAAGAAACTTAGTGTCGTATAGTGCCTACGTATACCTATAAGTTTTACTACTTAGTCAACAATTTGCCTTCTAACGTCAAGCGCTACAAAAACATAATTTGCAACCAGTTTGTCGTCTAAACGTTTCAATTTTCTCGTAGGTACAGCTTGAGCAAATGCCACACCTGTAGTTATGACATACGTACACGATACGTTGATATGATCGACACATGTCAAGCGACTGAGTAGCGACGTATTGCGTTCAAATTAACGACACAGATGTCGCTTTTGTGTCGTAAGTGTATCAAAGTGGTACACATACATAAGTGTGAAGTGTAATTGTTGTATATCAACTACATAACCTTCGTCAGAGAGGTTGTTGCTCATTGGATGTTTTCTTCTCGCTGTGGTATGGTTCTAATAATTATGTTTCCAAAACTAATAATTATGTTGCGTAAGTATTCATAATTAATAATTTACTATTTACGTTTCAAAATGAAATTGCAGTACAATAATTCAAGCCCTGCAAAGTTTTAATATTTTAAATGTATCAATTACGCGATAATATTAGTCTAAAATCATACCCTGCAAAGTTCACTTGCATATACATAATTAGTTACAAATTATTTGTTTAAAATATGAATTACCGAATTCACGCTAAAATTCTATTTTCAGTTGACTTCAAAAGATTATTAAACCAATTAAGGGGTGAAATATCCATAAATATTTCCTTATTTAGTGTCTACACCCTACAATAAACTTATGGTGCAGAAGATATGGCGTATAAGTTTACCCTTAATTAATTTTCGAAACTCCTACGTTTACTAATTATTTTAAACTCAAGATTAAGATAATTTCTTTACAAATTCAATCAATGTGTAAATATCGGTCTCACAGTCTCTATTTAGCTTGTAAATGTTCCAGTTAAACTACATTGAAACGGACCTAAATAGTTCAAAAAAAATCCACGAGTTATTTATCTACCGAGCACATGAGAAGTGCGTGCAGAAGCGACACGTAGGCTTCGGTTAAATAAAAGCGGATAACACGTACAAAATAGCGGAAACCATCCGCCCACTACACTATTTGCATGTGTCCAACGTACAGACATGAAAAAACCTGCGTCGCCATTTTAAGTAAAAAGACAATGTAGTTCATTAAGTTTTGTTACCTCTCCCACGCCTGTATCACCTTCGTATCAAGTTTTTGTTTTAAAATCAAAAGCTCTACATCTTAATTCAAAGCTCTTGAAGGTCAAACGCCATTTATGCTTGTCAATAAAGAAATATGCGGATCATAAATAAACTGTGGGTTGACCGCAATATTTTAGAATGGAGTTTTAAAACAATCATGTCTAAAACTTTGGAACGATCAGAGGTTTTACGCAAGTGGTATAATTATCCGAGATTATGTTAGTTAGGAAGCATTCCAGTTTTATTCTCGCAAAAGGCTCGCAAAATCCTTCGAAGGCCAGAACAATAGAATGGAAAATGATAAAAGATACGTTTTATTAAATATTGAAATGATCTCTCCGGTTGGGAATTGCACCCGGAAAGTTTTGTATATCATCATGATGTGACAATGATTGCGCCACATTATCAAAATCTTATAGGTACAGTTGATTTACACACGATCGTGTACATGTCTATCACATACATAGGTATTATTGGTAGATAGTGGGTCTGTCATTTTATTTCCAAATGTAAACAAGAATTTTCACAGAATTTGTGATCGTCAAATGGTTAAAGTTCGACCATAATCATTGTACTATTTTTTGATTGATAAATTCATCAATAACTAGCAAACAGAAAATCTTTTACAAAAAAATAATTTAACTGTACCTTTACGTTTATGTTTTTGTCTTAATAGTATCATGTGATGTCCAACCCAACAGTATTAATGATATCCAAAATATTTCTCACTTGTCAATAGAAACAAGTATCTATTGACAAGTGACAAATATTTCTATTACAGACAAATAGCTTTCACAGTGAAGAATTTTTAGTGACGTTACCCATCCACAATTTAAATAATTAGACGAAATATCCGACGTCGTAAACAGAGCGGCAATAAATATTGTTTCTTTTTTCGTCATAATATTAATAGGCGTTACAATTTTTCTCGAGCCCGAGTTCAATACACTCCTATATTCGTTTTCTATTAACGAGTCTATCGCCGTTAGTCATCCGTAGGTTGGAGCTGGACGTCCAAAGAGCGGCTACGAATAAATATTTTACCTACAATTAACATAGAGTCATAGATGAACACGGAATTAGGGAAGTTAGAAGCGAAACACGATTAAACCATTTTTACCCGACTGCGTCAGCAGAAGGGTAGTGTTTTATAGGTATATGATAATGTGTTCATATATTCAAGACATTGAATACACATAAGTTGCAATTAACTGCAAACATAACTTTACAAAGTATAATATACCTATCTACGATTAAATTACTGTATGTATAATTAATCTAAATTTCTACAGTAGTTTTCTCAAAGTTACACAGATAAATAAATATTTGTAAATTTGTTTCTCGAAAATATTTTGCAAATTTTATTTCCAAGCCATCATTTTGCATTCAAACTTTTAAAAATATATGATTTTTTCGCCATCTTTTAATTGCTACCAGTTTAAATTATACAGGAATGGTAAGAACTTGATAATAAACTTTAATACATCTGTTTACATTTAAAAAGTCGTAGTTATCACACAATAAACTGTTCCTTATGTTGTGATGCGCTCAAGAACGTATCTGTTATCTGAGGTTATTTCCTTATACGCACCGCTGAAGCCTTAAACACATCCAGAGAACATTGAGACATACATCCGTGTACAGAACAAGCAGAACTTTCGAGATGTGTTACACAGTAAAACAGTTTGATAGAACAAATTTATGAAAGACATTTACCATTTAAAGATATGTTAAGTTACATAATTTTAATTCTGCGGTTTTTATTATACAAAAGAAGCTAACGGGTATGCAATCTTCCTTAAGAAGTGCCCCGTAGCGTTCATAGATAACTGTTATCAAATCCAATAAAATTAGAGTCCTATCTGAGGTCAACCAATATATTTCTTCTCCGAGGGTTAATATGGAACCCTTCAAACCACAAAACATAATAGTGGTTAATAATGTTGTTATAAGGCAGAAAAGATATGGTGGTGATACAGAAATCGAACCACAAAAGTTACTACCTCCTTCAGCAATAGTAATTACGTAAAGTAATTTGACCACTTTTCATTTTGGTCATGATTTTACGATCATGGGGACGTAAAATATAATACGGTGTCATCAAATTTAAAATCTAAATTCTTTTCAAAGAATTTCATTCACATAATTCTTTTTGAACGTCATTAAATATACCAATACTTCTCAAGGTGTTTCGTTATGGAGAAGAAGCAGTGAAAGAAACTCCATAACATCTTTGAAAGAAAAGGTTCATTTACAAAGTCAAATTACACTGAGAATATGTAGCTGACATATCAGAGAATAGTTTTGTCGGTCAAATAATCACTTGTTTTATAGTATACTTTTATGCATAGCGTTTGTTTAATGACCTATTTAGTCCCATTTTAGTCTTTACGATGGCGTCTAGACTCCAACAGAATCTTACAAACTCAATATTAAAATTTGATGATTGTAGTTTATGTGTACAAACATTGACAATATTTCTAAAATACTATCTCCAAAAATAACGTCAATGAAATTAATAAATTCATTGACTTAAACTCTTGAATACAATTATGTTGAATTTTATTCTCCTTACTAAACTATCTGCGTGGGAGCCCTCATTTATAAGGTTTTTATAGCCTTCGTTGTGTTTAAATACTTGAGTTTTATGTACTCTTTATACTTAGTTTACTCCAATTATCATTTAAATTGACGGTCTTACCACATAAACATTTAAACTTTCTCTGCAACTCATTGATATTCTTTCTATTATAAAAAGTAAAAAAGTACTCACTACCTGTACATTATGTTTTATAGGAATCATTTAAAAACACTGATACCAGAGTGTTTTGTGGAATTGACCTTGAAAACACCGCTCCCTCTCTTTCCGTGATTGTAGTAGATCGACTACGGGATAAAATCCAGAAAATAAGCATCGCCTTCCTGTACCTACGAGATAAGTTATATCACGATCAGATATTATAAATATGAATGTAAGTTTGTATATTTGCTCCACGCCTTAACTACTCAATCGATCGTCATGGAATTTTGCACACATTCTCAGGGTTTCAAAAATAGATATAGAGTTACCAGCAGTTATGGTTTGTGTCTGGTGGCATTTAAGTAAGAAAGATTAAGTGGTTGAAACTCGGCCTCTCAATCGGAGATCCGAAGTTTAGATTTTTTTCGTGCGTCGATCCTAGGCTTTGTAGAAGATATAAAAGAATCTACGATCCTTCTTCAAGCTATTTAATAATAAATTGAACATTAACCTATGTATATATGAATCGAAAGAGTTCATTGAAAGAATATGATGTAGGTTGGTAGAGGGCTAAAAATATCTTCAACAAACAAGTATGAAAATATTTCTCTATTTTCCTTTATCTTTCTTTTAACAGGACTGCGACCTTATCTGGGGTTCATTACAGATTTCCATGGGCGGCAGTGGCCACTTACCATCAGGTGGACTGCATGCTCGTTTGCTATTTCCATAACATAAAAAATAAGTAGTGCAACGTCAATCAATTAAGAGCGTAGGTTCTCTCGGTCACTTGTGATAGATGATTTGCATAATCGAGTCAGATGCACACAATAAGTACACGCCTTGAACATTAGAGCAGGACCTTAAAAGGTAAACGTTAAACCAACTCGTTATAAACAAGTGACGTAAGATTAAAATATATTTTCCTCTATTCATAAGATAGTTTTAGAAAATCCTAGAGCATGTTTAAGATATTATTGACATATAGTTCCGTGGTTATAACATTGTAAGTATTGTAAATCAATTACGCTAGATGATGTATTATCGTTTTTAAATTATGTAATTTTCTCTGTAAGTAAATTTGTAATTCTTAAGAGAAATAAAGCCTTTAAACATATATATGTAGAGTGACGGAGCGATCACATAACGACGCAGTACGACACGCAGTGGGTTCCGGGTTCGCTCCCGAGCTAGATATCTAAATGATGAATTTAGACATTTGTTTTGGGTCTGGGTGTTTATGTATTTATCTTTATGTGTCCATGACATTGACACAGGAGAAATCCTAGAGTAGGGCTATGTTAGATAGCAATATTTATTTATGACAATGAGGTCAGCTATAGACGTTCAGATTCAATCAAAATTCTATCTAAAGTTCAAGGTTTGTATAGTAAAATAAAAGATCAAAACAAATGGTTTTTCAACAACCAATTTGTAATAAAGACGGATAAAAATCTATAAATTTTATGCGCGATATAAACATGACACGGCTGTTTTGACAGATAATAAATATGGCGAAATGTTTTATTAAAGGACTGGACATTATTGTAATTAATTGTCGCGTGAATATGATAGTGTAAATAGTAATGAATTCGTTAATAAAGGTGGACGCTTTTGAATTTTACATTAGCGGCAACCGATGAATAAAATAGCCATGTTACTGGGTGAAATATGAGCCCGCAGATTCAATTGAATTGAGCGGAAATATGAACAAGGATGTTTGTTGATGTCTGATTTTATTTTTACTGGAAGGCTAAACAAATCATCGTTAATAACCCTAGTAAGTTGGAGCCACTTGTATTGAGGTGAAATTGGATAACACGTTTGAAATTAAGACGTCGAGCGTCAGCCATTCATGGGATTATGCCGTTTAAAATCAATTTATGAGGAATAATGTATTTGTGCCTCATTGTTTCATTGTCTTTATGTAAGAGTGAAAGTCTGGGTACTTTCGTAATTGAATTATATTTCTTGGTTCTATTAATTTGTAGTATTTAATAGCAAATAAAAACAAAAATGTTATATTCGTCACCATTCACCTATAACTCTGTCATTTCAACCCGCCAGTATCCAGTCTTTTTCAAGTAATTAGTTCACTAGGTCAGAAGTAACCCTTTTAACTTTTCGAACAAGTCTCATGAATAGTACATAATTCCTATATTTTACTTGTTATAAAATACATCCAGAAGATAGGCAGTAGCGTCTCTTTGTGTATCAACGACGCCTACTGCGGTCACCAACACGTATTCCAAGCGCGGTGACTATAAAAAAATACCTTGTAGCAGGTTGAACCCTTTGTGGTTCAATTCCGGCGGCGCCACAATCTGCCATATGACAACAGTGTTCAGCGCTGCTTTTTTTCTGGTTTGAAGGGTATGAAATACATATCGGAGGCGTTCCAACTTAGTCCTCAGAGAGAGCATCGTATCTGTGGTCGACCTCAGGCAGGACTCCTAATTTTATATGGGGTTGATGACAGGTGTCCATGGGATGTAGTGGCCATTTACGATGAAATGGACTGCAAGCTATTTTGTGACTTCCGTATTATAAAAAATAAAAAGATAGGTATATCAATTCACATTTGGATTAAAGATTATGACCTTATCCGTCTTTTATTTAAAAAAATCCAAAGACCAGCATTGATGCACTAACGTTGTACAAATAAAAGCATGTTCACAATCAGATCAATCACATTACAGATGATATCATCTGATATCAATGATGGGACAAGCGATAGTTCAACGCTTCACCAGGTCATTGAAGCAATTGACCAAGAGTAAGTCACAAAATGTCAGTCAGCTAATGCAATAGGCTGTTTTGACGCCACTAAATGCCATTAGATTTACCTACAATAATAGCTGTGCATTGTGCGCTGACGTGAATTGATGATTGACCGACTTGCATAACAACAAAAGAGGTGTACACATAGGACAAGTGGATTACCGGTTGGACTTTTTGCATATTGCCTGATAGAAAGTTTGTCGGTACCTTGTAAATAGGCTGTGTTCAAATCAGACTGGTTATCTATAGCCGTTCATGCTTTTCTAGCTATAGTACTGAGTGTTTCATAGGTAAAATAAATAATTCTACTTAAGTGGAGAAAGAAATAATTGTATATGTACATAACTACGTATGGTAAAGAGACTGGATATATGAGAAATTTTATTAAATATTACTAGTATTGTATAAATTACTTAACCTTATCAAGTCCCTTAAGTATGGTAGTTGTGGTAACACAATAATAATTACTATCGAAAGAATTTCGACTATTGTGGCGGGAATGAAAAATGAAAACTAAAATTGTAAACTTTTATATGTATTTTTTCTCTATGCATTAGATGAACTCTGATTACCTATTAGGGAAAATGAGGTTATTTTTTTAATTAATAATTTGCTACGCCGCATTTAAAAGCAATTACGCATTTTTTGACATCTGACATAGTTTATGATCTTGTTTAATAGTCAGTGATGTAAACAATGAATATTTTAATTTGTTTATTTTAATATATTTGAAACAGTTAATGTTATCTCGTCTCGCGGCTTCCCTTTATGAACTTTAACGTATGTCTAATCTCATACTCCTCTCTGCACGCAGTATTCGAAAAATGGTTCCACAAATTTTCGTTTCACGTATTAATATACAGAAAAAAAGATCAAGACTTCTCGTGCATACAGCACATAGCGCATATATTTTCTAATTGTATTTTAATGAGAAATTAAAATGATTACTTTGAAAAGAGCAAAGTTGAATTGTAGCTGTAAAGCGATTACAATATTTCCTGTCTAACCTGAATCACGTTTCAGCAATCTATTATTGAATATAGTATTTTTGCCAGATATATATGAAAAGTTTTCAATTATCAGATTTTTAGGATTATGCGAGGTGATTACAAATTTGCTACCTCTAAGGTAAAGTTAGATACGCAACGTCTCTATAAACAAAAACACAGCAGCAGAAGTTACAATCTATTTTTTGGGTGATACCAACTATAATAATTACATAAAAACATATATGAAATATCTAGTCTACGCTAAGGTTTAAATTATCAGTCAATCTCTGGCCTTGAGGCAGTTGTTTACGGATTGCACGGTTAATGCAAACCTATTCTTTCATCGACACCTCAACAATTGGTAGGTACAAGCCAAAATATCCGCGACCTTGTCTTTATTCAATTAGCTACAGTTACTTCACTTGAGGCGTCTGTTGCTTGTAATATTCCGTAATATACTTAATAAATATCATCCATTACCTATGTTGTAAATAGTTTTCGTCTCGTTCGCCATAAGAAACTTGCTAACATTTAAGTTAATTCTTTAACAGAAATAAATAATAAGGCTTTCCAAACTCATATTATTCACACTAGAATATATTCTGAGACACAGATACACATAGTACACGGATACACGAGTATACAAATACCCAGAACCAAAACAGAAATCTAAATTCAACATTGAGATATCTGCTGTAACATAGTAACATTTCGTATACACGTAGCCTAATATCAAGTGAGTCAGTAATAATAAATACTCATCTTGGCGGGGGCACTACCGTGCACCTAGATTACAGGCGATTTTATTTTGTAACCAGCTATAATCAAAAAGGATATAAAAGTCATCGGATATACTTAGTTAAATACATAAAAACACGTAGTAAAATAAATATACAGTTGTAAATGTTTGAACTGAAAGGTTTTGCAAGTAGCGTGCCGTGATGTATTAAATCCATTATTACAATATTATAGAGCCATTAAGCCAGTTATTTAAGCTTGACAGTTTAAGTATATAACTGCATTACTTGCAGATTACATTATAAGAAATAATTCTTGCCATGCGGAATTGTAATTTATAGAAATAATTATTCTGTGATGGAGTTTGGTAAGTGAAATGTTTAAAGGACAAAATGTTTTGTTCATGATAATTAATGGATCTATTAATACCTATACGAAAAATATTTAAAAATTGATACCTATCCATAGATATAATAATGACTGTGTGTCTCTGTATTTGAAATCGCATCAATTCAAAATTACCAAATTAGGTATAAATTAACGGGTTCATATATTCATGGAAATAATGTTATAGTCCTTATTTGGAGGTAACTTTTGCTCTTCATTCAATTTTATTTAAATCTAGTTACTCAATCAAAAGTTATTAAAATTTAAATTTATGTTAATATTTTTAAACACTAGTCATAAATAAAGACAGTTTATAAAAGACTTAACACTAACTTAACTACACGAGCGTCAATTTTTATCAAAATCGGTTCAGTCTTTTCCAATATTACTTCCTACTGAAATAGGCGAAATATCAAAATATATTTTTTATGAATTAGATTGATTTATTTAACAGTAAACTTTCCAAAATTAATTATAAAAAGAAAATCTACTCAACAAATAAGTTTTTTTTATGTCAGTCATACATTATATTTCTTTAAAGAATCCATTGCATATGAGCAAACGGCATCTATTCCGAATCACAGACAGACATAGAATTTTATTTATTTGTACAGATAACTAAATACGTAATGAGCTGGGAACGTGGTAGTGATCGAGCGGCCATTGTCCGTGCTCCAGGCGCCTTCCGCTTCGATGGCCAGCCACACCAGACCCCTAACCTCACATTCCTCCGTCGCTCATTACGAACAAACACGTCGCTTTAACAGTATTAAGAGGGATCTATATAAACCGGCGGTGTTGTGTAGGAAAGTATTGAAAGGCGGAACGCAGCGATTGAAAAATAGAAAACGTGTGGTACCAACAATGTTCTACATACACGTATGTAAATACGAACTGTCACTTCACGTTAGAAACTTGTATTGTTTTTTATAATATGAACTGAAAGGATGTGCACGAAATAAACGCTTCACATCGTAAAATATGTGCTGTTATTATTAAAATGATGTTGAAATTTACTTTTTTGACATTAGTATCAAAAAGCTAGAATTTCCTGTGAAGACATAAAGGCTATGAAAACTCAGCCATATCTGCCGAGACTTCAAGCCGATACATTAGTAACATGGTTAAGTGGTCAAGTTGACATGGTGATGTCACCAAGTCTAAAAAAAGTATACCTACTATGATAATGTTAGCCTTAATCTGGACATTTAAACTAACTTTAGACCTATGCATGATTCCATACATAAGTTGTTTTAAATATTTTAAATAATCAAATTAATAAACATTACCTCAACAACTGAAAGTAAAAACAACAGTACAGAATTTTAAAGTAGATCGAAATCGTACTTTTAAACATTCATGAGATGTGTCATCAAGCTATGTACGGTACAGTGCTCTCCATTAGAAATTGATCTCACCGCTTAGCGTGATAATATGAGGAGACATCGCAGCTCATGATATGCACCACATAGCATATGTGCAGATGATAGCGAAACCCACTGCAATGCATCACGTAAACAATAGACTTAGCCTCATTAGTTATCAATCACACGTCTAAAATCTTTTTAGCATACGCTATAGATATATTGAAACGATCTATATCATTTTGTACTTTCTTTAAAGCTTATGTATTAAAATACATATACTACTTATTACGAAAATTAGAGATAAATACCTAGGAATATAGTTATAACCTAATATCTAGTAGAAAGATCATTTACTCCACTAAGCTAATATTTTACCCAAAACAGTGTATGAAATTCAAAACAATAAATGATTAATTTGATAAATGTTAAGCAAATTTTGTCATATAGCCAAACTTTTAAGGTCGATTATGCCAATATCTCTGCCCCGCCTCACCTATTTCTAACTTATTATTTTATTATACTTACTTATTGAGGCTTTCCATCTTAATTATCAAGAACAATAATATATTGGTTTAAGTAGGACTTTAGTCTTATATGGAGTTGGTAAGAAATGTATATAGACGGCAATTACCACTGTCTTATCGTGAGGAATCCCATCATAGGTTCTTCTTAGCCGCAGGGGTAACGGAGGAGATATACCGGATTCCTACTGGTGTTCTTCTGGCCGATCTTTGTCGGGACCACTAGTACGGTAATAGCAATGGCAAAACCACCTAACCTAATGCACTGCACGCTTACTCCATTCTATTTTTACAAAGCTATCATCATACCAATAAAATATACGCTTATATGTAAATGTGTACTACTTTCAATACTAACTAGTCACTTATCTAGATAAATGTTTGTCTGCTACTGCACGATCGAGGACATCACTTATCATTGGCTGTTACTAATTAGTTCTTCTGTGAGTTGGCAGGTGAGAGTGAACGTGTTGTCGGACCATCTAGACACCTTGCAAGTAACAAAAACAATGAGTACGTTCAATCGTGTCACTTTTGATCATGGTTTATTAATAAAAGTTAATAGTGTAATTATCCACCCGTCGTAATAGGTTTAATGGTTATAAAGGTTTAAAATATCTATAAAACTTGTTTTTTAAGTTAAAATATAGTCTGTATTTTGTAATAGAAGTAGTAAAGATTATCACACTAATTTTATACGAAAGTCTATAAGTGAGTGTAACAATGCAATTGTTTAGTTTTTTCAGTGTTTTGGTTTGAAGGGTGTGATAAGAGAGATATACTTATCCGAGGCGTTCCAACTTAGTCTTCAGGGAGAGCAACGCATCTGTGGCCAACCTCACGTCGGACTGTGATCTCATCCGGGATTAATTAGGTACAGATGTCCATTGACGACATTGGCCACTTACCATCAGG
>DWNY01000218.1:0-18727 GCA_018250635.1 Telegonus apastus | reverse complement strand
GTATACGAAATAGTGCAGTATTACGAATGCAGACCACTTCATTTCTGAAGCACCATATTTTCCACGGCTCATGTGAAATTGCAATACGAAAAGCCTAGCCTATTGAAAACCTACTTTTAGAAATAGCTTTCCATTGCGCTTTTCCATTCTGCAATTCGTTTATTTATATTTTTGTAAAATTTTGCTTGGTTATTATAAGTTCATGAAATAAACAATTATATTCTATACCTTCTTCAGTATCATAACTCCAGCCATTTATTCAATATTAAGCATTAAAAATATTAGAGACCAAGTACCATAGGATACTAGGTACTATTATTATACAATTCAAAAAGAATTCACTTGCTGTTCAGTTTCAACTTAGTGTTAAACTTAGATTTTATTTCAAGCAGTACTGTTATATTCACAGAACAGTGTACGGAATCGTTATTTATATTATACAATCAATTCTGCGAGCTTATACAGTCACTGGAAGATAATAATTTCCTTATATCGCCACAACGACACATCTGATGCCCCCGCGTCGCAACAAAAGGACCTTTAAGCTTAAACACGATTCGGTCCGTTTGCCCGCGACATATAAATTATTCAAAGGCATGTAAACACACACCTTATAAGCGCATGACCTGCATCGTGACACTTTATCTATTCCCAGTCCCAAACAAGTGTTTATAATGAAGACATTAAAATTCTTGGCCTTTTCGAGACGCTAGAAACACTGTTAGTGCTATACGTATATGCACTATAAATATTCAATTATTTATGTGGGCTTTCTCGGCGCCAGATGGTCTGCCGCGCTGACCTTACGCGGTTATGCAATGCTTTTGGGCTCGTCAACCAAAATTGTATTAAATATAGATGTTATCTCAATAACGTTCACGTCCCGCTAATCGCTTTCGATTTTCTAAAAATGTTTCGTGTTTCGCACAGTGAAAGCCAGACCAAAAGTCGTGACAAGTGCCTGCAAAATATTATAAGCATGTCGAGAGTAATTTCAAGATTTTAATTTCTTTTCATCGTGTCAAACGTTGGAGATTTCGAATCGATGTTCATTTGTGATCCACCACGTCGGAGTTCAGTTGTATCTACAATTCTAAGAATATTTACATGACCATGACCATCGAATGCAGTAAGGAGTAAATACATGCATTGCATACTTCAATATGCAAAATGTACATACATTCATCTGAGTTTTTAATCTAACATTTAAAAGTATATTATTGTAAATTTAATAACTCAGATGAAATGTTAAAATACGTACCCACTGTGAGTTTTTATAATAGATATCAGAATATGAAATTCCCGTCAGGGATCGCATCCTCTCGTTAGTCAATGCTAACAAATAATTAAAGCAATCGCCACAAGCACCATTCAATCAGTCGGTAATAGCGAACTATAAGAAAAAATCAAAACGTTGCATAATAAAAAGTTTTCAATCAAGCGCCCCGTTGATTGGCACCAATCAGTTGCCGAACAAAAAATAACATTAGCTGGCAATTGATGGCCGCCAGACAAATCCACATCGTTTAATGTGAGAACGATGTTTATTCTTTTTACGAAGTAGGCATGGCCATCCGTGATCGATGGAAAAATATCTAAGATCAATGAAATTTTTGATCAATTTTATGAATTATAATTATAATTAAATTAGTCATTCTGAGCATGATCACGCAAAAAATACATTCTACTTTTTTCTTTTACTCATTGAGAAAAATAAAATATATAAGCAATTTTTGATTTTGTTGTGATGATTTTTTGTCCATTTTTCTGGACAATAAATGAAACTTCAAAATGTTTTTCATACTGAAAGGCGACAGCGGAAAGTCCGAGGTGATACAGATACAATTTAAAAATACATATTTTCTGGTTTTCGATAGGTACCTGTGTATTCGATGCATAAAATCTTCGGACTTATATTCGATCTATTTGAGAATCGATCTTTTTCGGGAACCGTCGCCATCCCTATGACGTGGATAAATAAAGATTCGCTCGGCGCCGTGTTGTGTCGTCTACGGAGATGTGAAATGGCGGATTCCAAGATTTCGCACGCAATAAAAAACATTGGCACGTTGGCACCGGCGGGATTTCGATAAAGCTTTATAACATATTGTGTTCGTCATTCAAGCGTACGTCATCTCGTTTCTCCGTTTTTATTTGGTATAATCTCCTGGATTCCAAAGTCGTTATTTGTTTATCTTAAGTTTTTCAGTTAACAAGTTTCTACGATCTTGTATTGTGAATATTGTATTATGTACATACTAGCTGACCAGGCGGACGTTGTTCTGCCATTTGTATTTAGAAGTTGCCCCTGAGACAGTGATGCTTTTAGAATACTGCCATCTAGTTCACTAAGGTAGAACTATTCGCGTACGTACGTAATTCGACGTAAGAAAAGTTACTTCTGATTTAAAATTGTAATAACTTTTGATACAGTGGATCGATTTTGATGAAATAAAGCCTAAATGTTAAGTTAAGTTTCGTTCTATGAATATATCTACATTTCCATGAATTCAATTCCGTTGTTTTGACGGTAAGTAATTTTAAACACACAGACAGGGAGCGCGAGTTACATTCTTATTATATATACAGATAATATACTGTATTTATAATTAAAGACATTGCCTTTGTGTATTCCATAAGAAACGTGTATCAATCAGAAAATACCACAGCGTCGCGGCCCAGAATAGTTTCGCGTAACCGTTGCGTAAATCATACGTCGGGTAGCCCTCATCCGCAGTCCAACTGCTATTTTCATATTGACAACCGACAATACGTTCATACGCTCTAGACCACAGATTCTCAAAGTTATGTACTGACCATTTTAAGGATAAAATATTCTTCAACGCAACTCAAAACATTCGGTACATAAATACAAGCATAATAATCGTTGTATAAATTATTTCGAAATTTAGCACATTAGATTAATGGAAATCAGCTATCGTCCTTTCGACAACAAAGGTTGGTAAAGACTAACCCCTGTTAGAATCTCAACGACTGTGTAAGGAGGTGCTGCGGACCTCTAGAGAACACTTTGAGAAAGACTGTTCTAGACCAAGGCGTGAATCAACGTCCGGTAGGTATTTGCTTTGGAGCTCAGCCAAAGTTCGGAAACAAGTGAAAAACGCGACGGCCTTGAGCCGGTCTTCAGCTCTGATTGACGGTTCTCCCTCAAACCGCTCGTATAGGTTTGTTGCTAATAAATTTCACTCACGCGAAGAGACAGCACGCGGATGGAAAGCCGCTATGCGTTGTTTGGTTAGCATTAAGAGATTCATCGTTCTTTCATGTTTGTTAGGAGTGAAGTGTTATCGATTGTTAAAGACACAAACAAACGTAATTATCCCAATTCAAAGAGGCTTATTTTACTTGTAGATTTTTTAAATCTCGAACAGAATAAAGATGGTAAAGGAATTAAATCAAACTATTCATTAGTAGCTTAATGGTACTTATTTTTTTAGTAAACCTTACTATTTATCTTATCACATTAACTTTCAGATTTAATTACGAACGCTTGCAACAAAAACTTCATATACGACCCCGTGACACCTCACAGTATTTCGGTCATTAATCAAGTCTTGTTTAATTAAACAACGACACGAAAACGACTATTGACGAAAAAACATAATGAATCGAGCTGTCAGTCGCCAATGTTCCTATATGGCGAACTGAGTGGTTCTAACGCTAGGGTAATGACCCACGGTCGTGATCCATTTTATCATTCAATCATTGGACGAACCGAATGAGTGACGTAATCGATCCTTTGTTATCCCATTCTGACCGACATTGTTAGCTTGTGTTTAACTAATTTATACACTACAATTAAATAGGATTCAATCGGACACGATCACACTATCCTACAAAGGAATGACGTAGCCTTATCTAAATAACAGAAAAAATATAATAGCACACAAATTAATATTATGTATATTGTTTCAAGGTAACTGTTACTTAAGTGGTAGTTTGACTGCGGAGGCACTACAGCCTGTTTCTTCTATTGCTGTTATCTAAGCCTTAAAGAGTGAGATAAAACAAAGACAATAGGACTAACTTAAATAATCCTCAGGGAACACCTATGTGACCGACTTGAAATAGATCTTCCTTTTGGTCCATTAGTGACAGTGACCACTGAATAACAGTTGGATTGCTAATGACGCTAATTTGATTCTCCAATTTCATTAAATAACGACGTAAATGTTACCCCAAAACACGAATAAAATAATACATTAGCACGGCCTTATGGCTCGCAAAAAAAATAGTAATGCGTGATATCGTAAAATAAATCAAAAAATTACTCTATAAAAGTCAATATCGTATTCCAGTAACCGAAATTTGAGTAGCAACAGCCACGAACTTGTACACGCCATTGCGGCCCGATACGTATCAGGTGGTTATAAAGTCCGAATCGAAAGTAATTTAACGTCGATAACGATCTTAACTGACCGTTCTAAGGTCAATACTCACCGACCGAATGTTTTATGCACGAGTTGGTAGGTAGGTAAGTTTTACATGCGGTGACATTGACCGCAGAAAGTTCGCGTTGCGTCATACCGCATGAGGCCGCTTTGCGTAACCCGGTCTCACGACTACACCATTTATTACTATTTTTATGACTCACGTTACACGTAATCCCGAAAATCGTCCGATTGTACACGACCGATGTAGTGGCGATAGAGTTTTGTAAGAATTTATAGGAATCGTAATGACTTACTTGTTGAAATGTTAAAAGTTATCCGACGATAGAGCTTTGTCCGCATGGATATTGTGATTTATTCATGAGCGATGTTAATCTACAATTTTACCCACTAAAAGACCCCCGGTGGCCATCTTCGGCGGTGCGAAGAGGACTCCGGGATATCCAAAGCAACTCGTCTTTCCCGGGGTCGTGGGTTGGTCAGCTCTTACGACGGGCAGGGGATACCATAGCCTTATTTAGGTCCCGGAACTACAATGACAATCTGACAATTACCTAGCCGTCCGCGAGTGCATATGTCACTCAGTGTTTCCTTGCTATCGGCCAATTAGAGTGTAAAGAGCTCGCGCATATTTCACCCCCCGATGCTTGAGCATTAAATGTGTCTTTAATTTCTACGTACCTAGTCCCTACGTAGTTGACGATACCCAAGACACGCCACTCAAAGGTATCTTGAGTCAGACAGAAGTCCTAATGATAATTTAACGAAAAAAGATGACGATAAAAGTTTGTACGCATACATAGAAATGTTAATTATTTTTCCTAGTAACTATGTATATTAAAATAGTCCGATTATAAACTTATAAGGCTTTATAGTCCGGTTATAAATGACGAAAAGCTTTGTGCGAATATATAGAAATCCTAATGAAACTTCTAATGACTCTTCTAACGGAACCGTAAGATAAATTAGTATTATGATGGTGATGTAGATTAATGATCGTGCTGTATACTTACCTCTAATCTGTCGCTTAGCGCTAATTCGCTAATTGATGATTTGCATTTTGAATTCATTTACTTGTTGTACACCCACTCGATTGATGTAAATATCCACTTTATTGATGTAAATACCCACTCTATTGATGTAAGGTATTCATAGTCGCTATATATTTATCATAAGCTCTCTGGAAAACTCGCAGTAATATAGTAAACGGGAATCCACGGTACAATTTTAGAGTACGGTACATTTCCAATTTATCTTATAATATTGCTTTCATAAGTCTCCTGTGAACCAAAATATAGGTCAAACTTTCTCGACAAATCTTATTATTAACGAGCAATTGTCGAAAAAATCGTTTTTACAAAAGAAATTACAGTAATTTCGTTTTAGTAGCAGCGTCCTATAAAGCTTGAAATATTCGTCGAAAGGCGGTCCTATACTTCAAGATATATTTTTTCGCTATTAAAGCAAACACTTATTGACTTCTCATGTGCATAGTATTTTCTGAAGCTGCTTTACTACTTTAATTCAAACATGCACTTTCCGCATGATGATGAAATTGGTATGAATTTGAACACTGAACTGTTAATTACTGGAACCGTTATTATAAATAGGAATATAAGTTTAATTATATTCGGTATGGCATCCACAGCCATATTACTTACTTCAAATATCAACCCTTGACCGATGAGTCATTTTAGGATATGGAACTGAATATTCAGGTAAATACATGAAAAAAAATACTATCTCTTATGTCTTTGTAAGGTTCTTCAGGAGTTAAGGTTCTTCAGTGCTTCAGGGGTTGATGTGCGATGTCGCATGCTGTGTTTGTA
Source organism: Telegonus apastus (assembly GCA_018250635.1). Lineage (NCBI taxonomy): Eukaryota > Metazoa > Arthropoda > Insecta > Lepidoptera > Hesperiidae > Telegonus > Telegonus apastus. The sequence goes on along the minus strand of DWNY01000218.1, from coordinate 12,486 downwards.
AGTAGTTTATCAAGTTGTTTATGAATTCCTCCAAACGGAATTCTGCCTTCAAATATACGCAGGTGATTTCGTGGTTACATGTACAGGTTACATATAAAACAATGAAATATCTGCGGAGTGGTTCAACCTCGCGCTTTGCATAACTTCTCCGCTCCCATGAATCATCCGCGTAGATGAGATATGAGGGCCATTCATCGTTTCTACAATCTACATCGGGATACACTCGGAATGCTTTATTTGCTCGCCAGTTACACTCTCACTTGTAACGATGGTATAATGTATTTTATTTAGGTTCGTTGCAAATCTTTTACCACCGCTGTGAACGGCTTCCTACCTATAATCATTTCTCCTGAAGCATATTCCTCCATTCTGGAGAGCTATATATCGATCTGGGAGATACCACTGCCAAACTTTTAGCGTGAATCAATTCTTGCGTTTCGCTCGAAAGGTATGGATGCCTGCTGAGCTACATATCTTAATCCTCAGGAGTAGCAACACATCTATGATCGGCTTCAGATAGAATACCTCTTCTATATTGTGTTTGCCTCTTCAAAGTTTTAGAAAAGTAAATCCGGTTTATAGATCGTCCCGTTAAGATGAGGTTTAACGATAGGTATCCAATAATAATAGAGCCGAAACTAAAACCGATGGCTTAGCGCACATGAAAGGACACACAAGTCACAGTACTAACGCGCCCGACATTCTTTAAGATTATATTTTCATCGGAGTAGGGAGAGATACGGTATATAAAAGAAGCTCATAAATATTAATTATAAAGCTAATAACCTAGGTATCTGTATAGATGAGATATAGCAGCCATTCATCGTTCCTACGATATGCGTCCCGGTACGCCTCGAGTGGTTTATTTGCTGGCCAATTTTAACCACTTGTAATAGCGAACCGGCTTATTTTAGTACGATCATGTCTAAATATACAGGTGCTCAAATTAATTATGTATGTTTACGATTTACAAAATGAATACGTAATTTCACATCAATTTTCCAAATAGATTAAAATATCGTTAACGAGCGTGCCATGAAAGTATTGTTTGTTTCTTGCTTAATAATCTAATAATATTTCTTGGCGCGTGACATACGTAGTTTCAAATAATTATTATCTCAATATTTTCTTACAGTTATTTTGCTATTACATGCTAATGGCGTCAATTGGCGCCACTCAGACCGGTCGTGTGGCCTTTGTAAAATTATTTTCTAAACATAGTTTACAACATTCATAAGTATAATCCTAGCATATTAATACTGAATGAATTAGACACAAATAAACAGAGACCTATACAAATGGTGATTTCGTGTTCGGTCGAGCCCACAATAATGGAGACCTTTTACAAATACAAGTTCTAACTATAATACATTTCTTTATACATACATATACGCAAACCAATTCAACGCATACGAATCTTCTCACTCAACTATGCTTGCGTTTATATTCGATTATGATTTTTAACATTACTAATTGAAGATATTTCGAGAGTAGGTACCGACACTGTTTCTCTCTGTAAAATCATCTATTATTGCATGTAAGTACCATCCAAATCGATTCACTAATCTTCAATATCATCTTTACTAAACGTGTAAAGAAAAATTAGAGCATACTATGTTATATCGAAACAAATTGCAACATTTGATTGTTAATGTACGAATGTTAGATCAATATGACGACTGATATTATATACCTACTTCTAACACGTGACGTAAAGTACCTAATTTAACTTTATTTGTGTTTTACAATCTAGACAGTTAAACAATTTTGTCCTACTAAGTATGCCGTTTAGCAATCACATGCATTACATAAGAGCTTACACCGTGCATATTAATAATATAGTTGCATAAGCCCGGAACTTATTAGTCAACGACTAAACGGTCGCTGGACCAGACGACTAAGTTGTTTCCCTGTCAAACTGTATCAAGACAACAATAGTCGAGCTTTATCTAGATTGCAAATTGATGTATGAGTGTGTGTTGCGAAAATGTGGTTCCTTGCCGATCAGTGCCGGTTCGTTTCTGGAGCACGCTTTGTAGGTTTCAATGTAATTGAATGTTTTCTAAACATTGTTTTGTGAAATGTCCCTGCTTGTTAAGTATTCCAGACTTCAAAATATTATGTTAAGGTTTGTAGAAGTCGTTGATTTTCGCCTGCTACCCCCCACACGTCCTTAGTCCGCAGAACTAAAGTGTCCACTTCAATACAACTCTTGATAAAAAAATAAATAAATACCTTCTACACTCAAAGCCCCGCAGTAGGATTTTCTCCTGTGTCGTGAGTGTCATGGACACGAAGACGAAAACACAAACACCCAGACCCAAAAGAAAAATCTAAATTAATCATTCAGATATCTATCTGGCCGGAGATCGAATCCGGAACTGATTGCGTGTCGGACCGCTTCGCCACTCGGACCGTCGTCTATGGTGTAACAGTTGGTTACAGATGTCCATGGAAGGAAGTATCACTTAACATCATGTAGCTATTTATGTAAAGCTGTCGACAAAGAGGATCAATATTGAAAATAAATGAAAGCTTGTCGTAAAACAGCATTAAAATTATGTTCGTCAACCAGAGCATGAAGCACGAAAATTATAATACCAACATTTCAAGATTAATCATTGACAATTCCGAAACACGCGTAATTCTGAAAAATTTCCCGACGCGCGTCACTGACTCGATGTCGCTGTAAGTTTGAACGATAAATCTCGCTCCGGACGTCACGGGTATGTATACGAATGATTATCGTTCTACGTTCGTATTCGTAAATTTTAATCAAGAAAAGGAGAATACTGTTGTGCTTTTTTTTTTAATTTTTGTCGACTTGGCGAGAGCTCTGTCGTACCCCTAGAGACCTAAATATGAGTTTGGCCTATTAGTGTTTGTATATACACCATACAATAATTTAACGGTCAGAGTCGAATGTAATTAGCTGGCTGAGCGATATAGAGGATTCCATAACCAATAAAGAGAGTAGAATAATTATAAGAGAGGGTTCAGTTTAATCATGAATATAGTATATAACTCAATAATGATGCGATCTTTATCTTTTATATTAAACAGTAGTACGATACAATTCAGTTTTTAAGTAAAATAAACAATACAATACGCAAGAATATTGTACTATTGATTAGTAAACTTCGATAAAACCTTAAACGTACGTACTGCACTACTCAAACATGTATACCTACAGGCGATGGAAGAACAAACATAAAAAAATGTTATTGTTGGCATTAATGCATTAAAATTATTATTAATCAAATATATCTCACAATCACGCATTGGCAAAATCTGAATCACGAGTCTGTACTGGGAATGCTGAAAATGTTCTCGTCGCACGTCATTGACTCTACGTCGCTGTAAGGCTACATTCAGACGGCAATACACTGCGCAATATTTACAGTAATCGTTCAACTATACGAATACTACTTCAAATACATTTTCATTTGTAGAAAAAAGGAACAGGTGGATCTTTCATACGTCCTATTGATTAATTTTAATTTGCATTCTCGGAAGTATTCTTACATTTAGCGCAACTCATACATTGTTCGTAGGTATTTGTATCATTGATTTTAAGAACATTGTATGCGCTAATAATAATTAAATAAGCTATCTCCTGCAAAAAGAAGTTTCAATAGAGCCACGTGTGAACGTAGCCTTAGTTTGCGCGATAAATCTCTTGCCGGACGTCATTGATATAACATTCTGCGTTCGCATGCAAGTGGTGTCGTAAATACCATGTGATTTTTAGTACGTTTCAATTCGCCCGCATGTAACCCGGCACTCGCTTTTCCTATTTTTATTCGTAAATCTATTTGCACATCATGAAACTTAAATATTATAATATTGTATTTGCCTGTAATAAAAAAAAATGGTTGAATGTAAATTTTCAAGTAGTTTTCACTCATAAGTGCAATTTTCGCGTAGGCGAGCTGTAGCAATTGTCTATAAGTAATTACATAACATAACTTTCTATGTAGGAAAATACAAACACCCTTAATTATCAATATCTGTACTACTCAATTTGGTTATATGCAAAACAAGTAGGCCGTTCCAACAAGAATTCCTCATTCCTCTCTAACAACCATGCTGAAAATTTCAGCGCAATGTATCAATAGAAACTAGGCCGGCGATAAATAGTTCCCGGGAACTAAACAAAGCGATTGCGCAATGGGGGAAAGTGACGCACGTTATCCCGCTAACAATGCGACACCTGTGATCCTATGTCACGTTCCATTTGGACATGGACATTTTAAACAATTTCTTTTAATTTTATCGAAGGAGTTAGTCAAACGATTACGTTATGAAACGCTGGTTATGATAGCCCAGTAGATAGAACGTTGATACGCTATTACCTTTTATTACCTTCTAAAATTTCCGCGGTGCCTTGGGAGAGACACCGGGTTATGTGAGATTTTTACCGCACTAAAACCCTCGTAGTGGCCTTCCTCGGCCCATGTAGAGGACCCCGGGATCTCCAACGGAACGCAACCGGAGTCCTCTGAAAGCGTTGCCCCTGTCGGGCGCTACCCGTAAGAGTAATGACGCTCTTCAAGATGTTCGCCTGCTTACATCCTTTAATTCAAAATGGAACCTGTGTTTTGATATATGACCGCGATTTGTCGATGAGGACAATAAAGTACAGTAACAGTAAACTTTAATGCACAAACTAAACTTTGTCATACGACATGTCGTATAACAGTTACACATTCACACAGTGTCACATTCTTTTCCTCAGCATATCAAAAGCATTTACTAAACAAAAAAAACAACAGGCTCCTTGTAGGCATTCTAAAAAAATCAGGATTACTACAATCGTAATCAAAATATGACGATTACGCAATCGCTTTTGTGTATAGAAAGCGAGGCGGATTATCCCTCAAGCAAACCCAGAGTGACACCTGTGCTCCTATTGCGTTCCGTTTCGACAGACGTTTTCGAAACGGAATCTTGCGAGACCGATAAAGCAATCCGATTGTTTCGTGCGACAGAAACGAAGAAGATTAGTTTCGAATGCAAAGTGTGCGCTTTCATAGCGCAAAGTCAAATATCTTAAAGTTACGTAAGTTAATACTAAATCCCCAAAAAATTCACTGTTGATGTATTTTTTACTTTAGTCGATAACCAACAAATATTCTTATAACTTTCAACATTACATAGTGTACTTGTATTTATAACTAGTGTACTTATAACTACGTACATATATCGTCTAATAGGTAAATGAGATGGGGAAAGTATCAATTTATTGTATATGTATTTAATTTATGTTAACTTATGTTAGACGAGTTATAAGCTTAAAAGTATACCTCAATATTAAGTAGTAGACTACATCATAATTCAGAGCTTAGAAAGCACTACTCTTAACTCCTCGTATCAAAGTCCGTAAATAACAGCCTTAGACCATTATCCGATTTACTCTACATTATGATGTGATGCATAACTATGCGTGGAGAAATGATCCAGTTGACTGATTGATTCTTATATCTATTTTACATAAACTGACATATACATTACAAAAACCCGTATCAGTAATGCATAAAAATATTAAAATACGAGGGACTATAATGTGAACTATAAAGTAGTAAAAAATGATAATTTACATATTTTTTGTCGAAAAAAATATACACATTTATAGCGGTACGAAATCATCATTGCTAGTGATGGACTTTTACTTCGCGGGTTTGTCACCTAAAAGGTGACGGTATTTATCTGTAGCATAAGCACCAGTATTGATATATATCAGCCACATTAAGCTGCAATGAAGTTTGCTTAAGACAAATATACTTCTATAAAGTGTTCCAAGTTTGAGCACATTAGATAAGTCCTCGTTTTAATTTGAAAAATATATCTGGCAACTGCATGTACTTGTTGGTAAGATCATATACATTGTCAAGCAACGCGGGGCAACGACCTCGGTCATTAGAGTTATCATTGGACAACAGCTAAGATCGAGCTCATTTGTCATTCGAGGCCAACTATGGCTGGCTGTCACTATGACTACGAGTACGAACAGTTTCTATGAGAATTACCAGGGTACACTTATGTGGGATGAATGGTATAGATTGTATTTCTCCTTTACTGTGAAATGTAACAAAATGTGTCATACAGATAAAGAGCAGGTTTTCGGCGTTAGTTAAGAACACAACTATTATTTATGCTTAAAAATTCTAGATAGAATATAAGTATTTTTATTTTGTATGTATGCATTTTGATATTATTAATACATTACAAATATTCCAGTAAGCAACACAATTATATAAGAATTAATAAACAATCACTTATTGCTACTATTACAAGTATTTGCTACGCTATATTTAATGAATGAATAAATAAAGCGTCGCGCATCAAAAATAATAAATCCTGTATATTAGTTGAATATTATCTCAGTATTTCACTCCATAGATGTACACTAAAATAACATACAAACAGTTCATCACGTCTGGTATACAAACAGAACCTCTGGTTAATATCTTAGTGTGATTAATACCAACGTAATATTCATTAGTTTCGCTCGATTCGCGCACACTCGCCTTTCATCGGGCGCTTGTGCAGTTAGTGTCGATATGTATGTTTGTGTGTTTATTATGTGTGATCTACTGAATGGTACTGTGTGGTATTACGACATACTTAGGCGGCGGCCAACGCGAAGTTTCGCGTGGTATAAGTTAAAGGTTACGGCGATGATGATGATAATGATCATCTAACTTTTGTACAACGTTCGGTCGTAGAAGATTAAGTGAGATTATCATCACAGATTTCCGCAGAGACCACGGTAAATAATATAACTAATGTATACACACGCAAAAGCTCATCTTTGAATAAGAAGCGTTTGATGACATTATACCAATGAACATTATAATTAACTTTCAGACAAGTAGAGTTTATATCAATATTTTACAGTTCCAAATAAAAAAAAACAATAGAATTATTCTATAAGCTCATCACCATAAAATCTGACGTATAAGAATCTTATTCAAAATTTCCATCGCTTGGCTTGTCGTTTAAGTTTCACGGTTCAACGCAATATCGTGTCGCTTGCACTGCATCCAAATGGATCAACAGAAGTTCCTAAGTGGATAATGTCAATTGCGGGGAGCTATTCCGCATTCCCGAGCTGGGCTATTCGACATTAATGTAGCAACATTAATTCATTAGACCATTCCGTTGTGAGAACGTGCGAAGATAGTCGCTAATGCTATAGACACACCCTTCGTTAAAATGAAGCTACATATTTTATAGACCATATATTTTTACTACATAGCAGAATGTATAGTTAAATCTTACTGTTTATCACGTTACTGAAACACCTTCGAAATTTCATATCCAATATATTTAATTACTTTCTTGTTATTCTTACCTACTTCTTCACTGAATATTTTGACAATAGGAACCAACGGCTCAAAGCGCCCTCCGAAACACGGAGTCACCCATCCATCTACCGACCATGCCTGACGTTGCTTAACTTTGTAGATTAGAATAAAGATACTACTCAAAGTATCTTTATTCTTTAACTACAACAAATCTTTTTTATCCTCTTTCTATAGCCTCTTAACGTGTCATGCATTATATAACTTGTAAAGATTAATGGATGGATAAAAATTGACGGCTAAAATACGCCATAATGCATCCATTGAACCACTAATCCATTCCAAGAAACGTAAGCATCACTATCTTAGAGTTGGGCGTGATGATTGGACACGTGGGCGGCAACTTCCCGCGAATATTTGCGTAATGAGCACTTCACATTGAAAGATTATGACATATGGTGGACATGACAAATTCTTCTTAAGTTTCAATTTAGATTTTCAAGGCACAGGGACCCGGTTTATTAATATTTGGCCTTTGATAATTTGCCACGATGTTTGTACATTGCTTTGTTGTTTCTCGGTCATCATCATGAACATCAATGTGTATTCGATTGACTAGTGAGCACGGGTCTTCTGTCGCCTCGGATTGATAGACTATATCAAATATAACTTATTCGCAGAATTCTCAGGCATCCTTATTTCCTCGCGATATTTTCACTTGCAGTAAGAGCAATTCATTATTAAATTTAACAAGGTAACCCTTAATACTTCGATTTACTGAAATGGTCCTGTCCACTCACATATTCCTCTTAGGCCTTTTCCACAATTGTACATTTAGCTCATTTATCCCATCTGTTTAGGGTGTTAGTCGTGACCCACCGCGCCGGCCGCCACACTCCGTGTTGTCCGTTTATTACCTAACTATATTTCGTGAACGGCTTCATGTCTCGGCCTATTAAGACAACTCGCTTCTACAAGCCGCCTCTTAATCCTGCCCGATAAACCGTCCGTATGATTTGTGTCGCCCGGCGCAACAATTTGTCGGAGCGTGCGAAGTACATTGTGCATGTAGTACGGCCGTTTCAGCCAGTTGACTCGTGTCGATAGTAATGACAGCGACAAGTGTGTTAGTAATGCCTTACGACGATTTGTCACGCCGTTGAATATTATGTGTGAGTTAACGTTGTAAATCTTTAGTTTCAAATGTGTTATCTCAGTTCATGGCAGAGCTCACTTTAATTTTGGTCATGGTTACAAATAAGAAGTTTTTGTTGAAGCCATTTGGACAGATTATCATGTTAATGGAGGAATTTAGTATACAATAAGAAACTCTTTTCTGCAGTGAACTACTTATGACTAGCTAGTTGATAGATGGATTCTTAAACAAACGTAAGCTAACGTAACAGATGAGTCTAACAACACATTCACAATATCAACGTCAAGCTGACCCACATTTTGTGAATAATTAAACTCCCGTTTTACTATCCATACAGTTTAAAGGTCTCTGAAACATCAAAATCCGCTTAAGAACTACGTGGCTAAGTGAGTTTCCTTGTAATACACCCAATGAGTTTGTACTCTGTGCTGTTGCATTCTAACTGCTATCTGTTGCGTTCCGTGTAACATTAGTGTGCTACTTAGAAGTGGTGTGATTCGTTGGATTTGATACGGGATTGTGTAGGACAGCGACTGATTGATTGTACCTGTTGCTGGAAGTAGTGTTATTGTAGAAAATTGCTATTCGATTTGAATCCGCAATGATTCTTACATAAAAGTTTAATCCGCGCACATTCTTCTGTTCTTTAATAAATTTGTTTGTATTTTTTGTGTTCTCGAGTCTTCGAGTTTATTTTCCAACTGATTATCTCAACCATATCTTTAAGAAAGTTAGACATATTAATAATTCCGACTATAACAATGTAACAACTACTACGCTGTAATAAAAGTAACTTCGTAGTAAGTCTCTAAAAAAAGTAAGATGTCAAGGTACATCTGTATCTTGTTTGAGACGTTATTTATTTTTCTTTATACCGATAATGCGAATAAAACTTTCGTTTCCATATGAAACAACTAGTTCAATAAATCTAAACTCTCTCTTACGTTGATTGCATGAGCCATCGCAATCTTTATTTAACCCGAAAGGTATTTGTATGCGCATAAATAAGGGTAGCGTATATATTCGACGCAGGTAACGTTGAATTAGCGGCGCTATAAATAAATTTCCTCTAATTAAATTTACCATTTAGCCTTCATATAACTCTCACCAGCTTTCTATCGGCCCTGGCGAACTGAGATTCTCAATGTTGATGAACGAATGGAAGTAATTAATGAATTGATCATTTCCCATGTATAGCACTGTTTATTGTTGTTACTCAACTCCTGCACCTGCGGAGAATAAAATACGGTAATTTGGGAACAAACATATAAGGATTTAAGATAGATAAAAATAAATTATGCGTATCGCACCATGGTAATGGTAGGGGATCGAAAGAGTCCGAGATCCGTGGTTCAATTCCAAGTTTGACCCAAAAAAGTCTATTTTACGGTTTGTGTCTAGATTTCGATGCTTTGATTTATCCTTATGCCATTCGAGGCAATTAGGTCTTTTTGGAGATAATTAATTAGATGTGAGACAGGGCTATGTGTATTAAAAACATTTCATACGTGCTATTACATTTTTAATTACACCATTAACTCAAAAAATACTATAATATCATATTTCAAATCAATACCATAAAACCACGCGAGGGTACATTTTATTACCGCAAAATGGCATAGTAGTGTAAGACTGAATTTATCGCTCAGTAATTGACTTCGTATTGTCGACGGCTGAATTATTTGTTGCGGCGATTTGGGCGTTCCTAATTCGCTTCTGGCTTCCGTGACCCCGTGAGGTCTGCCGGTAAATAACACGGATACCGGTTGTAGCGGAAGGTTTACAACCGCTGCCTCGAGCGTTATTCAGGGATTAATCTCTCGGTGCCGGTAATTCATTACGAACCATTTGCCGGTCACTCGGTGCGTGGCTAATTCGTCTTCGTGACCTCGTGGCAGTGGTGGTAAATAGAGAATGTTTATATAGCTCTTTGACCCGACGACTAACGGATTTCGAGTCGGGGCAAAAACTTGTGAAATCTAAATGCTACAAAAAAGGAGAATATGTTACAATGCCGGGTTAGTGGCTTGATCGAATCGATCGATCTGTAATTTAGTATAATAACGTATTTGTAATGTTTGATTTGTTATTATGAAATGATTTAATTAAGGACAGCTATATTTTTGTTCGGTCATTTTTTATTATGAGCCATTTATGTAATATAAGCATTATATATTTAGAGCTTTTCCTGTAATAAACTATTGGAAGTCATGAATCTAATGCACTTAATAAATTATATTATGGGTGAGCACTATTCTCACTTTATTTGAATGATTAATGTGTTAAATATCTAATATTTGTATTGTTGCAGGTATGTAGCAGTTGTGATATCAATGGTCTCAGGCGAACTCCACATAAATCATACAAATAATAGGTTGTGCAGGTTAGTTATTAGTCTTGATTTAACTCTACAATATCAGTTATAATTGTAGCGATTGTGCAGAGACAAAGCGTAGAGATGGTAGAATATTGCGTAGTGGAATGGTATGTACAAAATTTCATACTAACTAGGGATTATAGCTTCCATTCCGCGACATGAAGAATGATTTTGACCGTTGTTTCCATGGATAGCTGTTTTGTAATTACTTTCAAGCGATTCCGATAATTTATTGATATACAAAGCAGGCTTGCTTGTATGTGGCATTGTAACTTTTACTTAGGTGTCAGCAAAGTATGCACATATGAACATCTGTAGCTACAGCTAGTACTGTTCTTTGGTTTTAGAATTGGTTATTTACGTGCAGAGACTTGCCCAATTTATGTGCAGCGACTATTTCCCCAACTTGACTGTACAGGTACTCGTTTGTAAGTGCCATAGCTTAAAAAAATCGGAATAACAACGACATAAACACAAACAAGGAAGCTCTACAGTGTTCCGTCAAGTAGCGACGGTAAATTAAAATTGATTTGTAGCAGTAACAAAATCTAAATTGATTTTAGCACGAACCACGCGGACTGCGGGCGTTATGTAAAATTATGTTAATATTAATGTTTATTATTTACAATGTAACCGGAGGTCTGGTGCGGAGCTAATAACGAGGTAATTCGTCAACACGACGGGGTCTAAGGGTCTATCCCCATTATCGTGTAGTCACTACTAGTTCTTGTTACATTGTTCAAACGGAGATCAAACTCTCTGAGGATATGATAATCCGCACTTTTCTTAGTCTTGAACTTCTTATTTGCTGGAGATAAAACTTCATCAGTAGGACAAAAAGGTGCCATTACTAACACACTGTTGGATATCTCTTTTTTCTTAACCATTGAAACACATAGGTAGACAATTCAAGTAAAATATCTAATACGCCTAACGATGTACAATAAAAGACACATCACTAATAAACGTTAAAAAATATACATTTTCCTATAAACTTCGTGGTGAACTTGTATTATTGTTTTTATTTATTTGTCTATTAGGTTCACCAACGTAGCAACCGACCAACTAACATTTCGACATAATTAAAATACATAGAATTCAAATAAGATAAATAGTTCGTGTACCCACAATTGTAGGTGAACGCGGCATACATAGTAATTGACGTTATAACTATTAATAAAAATTATAATTTACTTATGCTATAAGTTTAATTCACCAATATATTTATATTACAGTTAATTGATTTTATGAACAGTTATAACCAAATTGATTAATTTGATCATGTTAATCCATATAATGTTTTAACTGTTATTTTTTATTATTATTATTTTTTTGTCAATTATTTTGGACAATATGGCGGGACCCTTAGCGAGCAGCGCGCAGAAGGCACCACGGTTCATTTACACTCTCGTCAAGTCACCATGAAATTGGTCGAAAACGAGAACGTAGCACAGACGCTCGACTTGTATCGTTCATATCGGATTTCATGCGTTGTTATTGTTGGAGCGACAAGCCATTGTCGTATAACGTTGAAACGTTGTAAAACTTTTGATTTATCCCATTACATTAAGTATCGTGTTCGTTTTATTGGTTCATAGTTCTAAGTATAAAAGTGAATTTGTTTAATATCTAACTATATATGTATC
>DWNY01000217.1:0-18764 GCA_018250635.1 Telegonus apastus | reverse complement strand
ATTAAAATTAATTAAATTTAAATTTAAAATTTCTTTTTTTACTAATAATGTAATTATTACAAATAGTTTAAACTTTTATGCCACTAAATACTTGTTATTAAAAGGTATAGGTATATAGTAATATAAAAGTATCGATTGTAGTAGAATTAAAGGCTATTTTTTTATTTTATAAATCCTAAAAACACTGAAATTTCCATTTTTGGACGTTCTCTTTCATTTAACATCAATTCAAAATTAGGATTAGTTATGGGGAACTGCTATATTTACATGTATTTTTAGGTCACGTCGGTTGGGGAATATCGTGGTATATCAACGGCCTCTTGATCCCGGAGATTAATGTAGTTCGTGGCAAGAAGTATACCTTCGTGGTTGAAGGAGGCACTGACCCTGACGTGCCGGCCAAATACCATCCCTTCTACATCACCAACGATCCCGTAGGAGGATACCAGCACAAGACTGATGCTGAAAAGAAGGTAGCGATAATACTTTTACAGATAAAATTACTAATACAAGGATATTTAGGTATAATAATAAAGATGATATATATTATCATGAGTGACCGTGACCACGATACATGCAATGGGTCGAAATATCGGCAACTAAGAAATAAATTCGTGTATCGTGAGTACCTGTTACATATTAGAATGTCTTCAGAAGATGTTTTAAGAAAATATGTGTTATATTACTACTTTGCGTGTTCTTTATATTATAGGATCAAAATTTAGTTCTAGTATTTATAGTTTATTTCAAAGTAACATTTAATGGGAATTATACTTTATGCATGTTACGGTTAACTGTTATTGTAAGAACAGTTGATTATTGAGATATTTATAAAAATGTATCTGCCTTATAAGTAAACTGCTACATCTTATGTTGGTAATTCTAAATAAAAAAACACATTAAATAATTAAATCATGCATTTATCTTTTCGATTATTTTTATAGAGCATTGAAATCTACGCCGGTGTGAGACGAGCAAGAAACGGTGAGCTGAACCCCACAGGAGTGGGTCGGCTGTGCAACTGGACTCCTGACAATGAGGGTCCCGAAGCTGATGAGTTCCCGAGCTTCGGAGCTTACCAGCGGTCCTTGACCCTTGTGTGCGAGGAAGGCAATCCTGGAGTGGTGACGTGGATACCTGATAAGAACACACCAGATACTGTTTATTACCAGGTGCAGTTTAAGAAAATGGTTACATTTGACGTTTTTTTATTGCTGGGGCTCATTGAGATAATATTAATAGTAAATAAGAAAGCTTAAGTTAGATATTTTAATAATAACGGGAGAGAATGTAGTAGTAGGATTAGTTGGATGAAGAAATTGAATGATCATTTAAGTCATTGCATGACTATCGATTGTCATCTAATTTTTATAATTTATCGTATGTATTTGTCATCTACATATTTCGTATTACTATGTATTTCTTAACTTTTTACTTACGAATATCGCGCTTTGTATATAATCTTTACTTTTCTGTTTTCTGTTTCAGCCTTCCAAGCCTTCTCTGTATCGCATGAGGTTTATTATGAATGGTGACTTATAGTTGTAATCTGTGTCTTTGAATTCATATTAACAAAAGTTCTCTATTTACAGTGTTTCACACACCGATATCTTGGCTGGAAGATAAACGTGTTGGACGAGTGTGACGTTACCGAGGCCGAGGAAAGCCGGGTTGTCGAGTCTGTAGCCCTTCCCGCAGATCTCTTGGGCGAAGAATCTATACAGGTACAAAGCCGGGTAAAACCAGACAATAACTTTTTAGATCAACGCAAGAAAGTTGAGAAAATAATCAATACAAAACCGAATTATAACGATTTCAGTAGTGATAAATCAGACGGCGGACTTTCGGGAGAGGTGTATCCCGAATCAGATAGGAACCATCTATATCCGAGCGGACAGGAGTATGAATTGCCGATATCCAAAGTACAAATAAAGGAAGTCATCGAAGCGGTGGAAAGCTTGGAAGATCAGATGAAGGATGAAATGAGGAGAAACATCACTCACTTACCACAAAAAGTCCATCAGTATCAAGTTTACGAGGATGTCAAAGAACAGTTCGTACCTGAACATCCGATTAGGGAAGGAGACGAGTATGTCGTGGAGCCAGGAAAGCTACCGGACAACTTCTTATTACCACCGAACCACAAACCTCAAACTCTTCAAGCGGTGCTACGTCCTAATTCTCCAAATAAGCCTATGTCAAATATGCGGCCACATTTCAGAAGGCCCGTGCCACCAGAAATTAAACTGCGTAGACCACCACCTATGTATCAGAAAGTTAATAGCGGCTATCCTCTCCCCTTGCCTAACCCACATGGGCCACATAGCATGCCGAAAAAACCTGCAAAATTTCCTAATAATCGCTTACCTCCAAACATGAATCGACCGCCCATGTCTAGCATCCCACCAATGAAAGCAATGCCTCCAATTTATCATCAAAAACCTATGTTTAACCAAGTACCACTCAAATCTGCACCGAAGGTACCTAGTCCACCAATTACTCCTATGCAAACAATAGTTATCGGAAAGCCAGGCCACAACATACAATTGTCTTCCCACAGCCAGACCTTGAGTCTAGGACAAACAGACATAATTGCTAATCAGGTTGTTAAAAGTCAAATAACATTACCTGGAGTGAGCGATAACGTAGCTCAACATAGCATTCCACCGGTGTCCTTTAATAAACCAGGACAAATTATACTCGGAAAACCGATGGAGAATCCCGTACCCTTAGATCAACAAATGATACAAACTAAACAACACGGAATGAGAATGCCTTCGACGCCAATCCCAGACTTTTATCAATCAAGTACACATCGAGTAAGAGTGAATAACGAACAAGCCCAAAGTGACATAAAATCTTCTGATTTTATCGGTCAGTCTACAGATTCGTCTACAATTCCACCTGCTATTAATACGGGATTCAAACCAGATTCAATTGTAGTAGAAAGTGGTTTCAAGCCTATTATTCGTGAACCATTAATGGCTGGTGAAGACAGAATAGCTGATATTGATGACGATAATAAGCAAAATGCAAATAGACGTGAAGATACCGATGTGGAAGAAGATTACGGAGAAGAACCTCAATATTTAAATTCTAATCACGCATACCCTAGTGACAAAATTACTGAAACCTTCGAACCAATGTTTATACCTTCACCCCCAGACCACTTACTATCTACTAATGATAGAACCAAGGAGATTTTTCCTAGTAACCACGCAAAAGAAGACAGACCTCACCCAGTATATATAAAAACGGAAAGTGAATTGAATGCTTTGTTTGGCAAGAAAAATATGGACAAAAGTGTGCCATCGGATATGATTATGGAATCAGATAGAGTTAGTCCACAATACTTACCGCCAGATCCAAAATTGCCCAAAGAACAGTCACAAAAACTCTCTGCCGAGCAAACCTTTACAACATACGACGGAAAAACAGTGTCAGCTGCTACTTTAACCAGTGTTCCAGATATAAGCAAAGTTCATACCAAACTATTTTCTTCGAAACTCCCGGCAAACACCGAATTGTTGTTGAAAACGCCACAGTTTGGACCTTTCAAAGGAGAAATCCCACCCGTCATTGCAGAACATATAAAGAAAGATACAAGTCACGCCCTTACACCAGACTTCCACGATACAAGAACAACCCACTTAAAACTAGTTAACGCGTTGCATAAAGAAGACGATCCATTATTAGACGATCTTAAAGCAGATGGAAGTGAAATTCATGAAGTAACAGAATTAGTGCCCGAAGAAGAAGAGGAAGAGTATGAGGAGGATGGTGTTGAAGAAGATGACAATAAAAGACGTAGACGAGATACCAAAACCGCACAATTTGAAAAAGGACAAGTTGAAGAAACAGAAATAGATCCTGATGAAAGCCAAAGCGATACAATAAACGAAGTGGATTTTGAACAGTTATCATTATCATCAGCATCAATATCAAGATCATTGTGGACGACACATTTAATAGTAATCATGTTATGGCTGAAGTTCATTTAAGTTCGTTGAGATAAAATTCTATTTATTAATTTATTTATTGGATTAAATTATTAAGCCTTGCCATTAAATGCATTTGGTCGATTATTATGTTGTATGTATGGGGTCCAAGCTGTGGGTCGTTGTCGATGAATTGTCTTCCTGTGGATTTTCTGTCTTCCATCGAATAATTGTATTTAACCTCACCGTTACCACTTTTTACACGCTGATGCAATTCAATACTCCGTTAGTCGTAAGGTTTTGTAAATACTTTTCTATTATAATAATTATTTTGCCCTTAAATATTTAAGCATTTAAATAATAAAAAATAAAGTATGGAAATAAAGATTATGGCTTTAAATCTTTGATGTTAGATTGAATTATTATCATTATAATAATAAGATTTGCAAACTTTTTCCTTATTTATACTGATATATTGAAGATATTGATATATGACGATTTCGACCATATTTTATTCTTTATTAAGCTTAAATATTACAATGATTTTTTCATTCGAGTTTTTCTCACAAATTGTAATCATTTCAATAAAGTATGAACGCTGTAGATCTTCTTGGTGAGCCTGGTAAAGTTAGCGAGAGCCTTCTCGTGGGGAAACTGGACGTCCACTAATCGCAGAACAGAGTCCCGCGACCGCCCTCTGAAATATTATAAAGAAATGTTGACGTCGTTTAAATATGTACAGCGACAAACTTAGCGAGGTACTTAAAATTATAACATGAATAAAAAAAACTTATTGTAAAACTTGTTCCTTTTTAGTGAATTTTCCAGTATCAAAAGCGGTTTAAAATAGCAAGAAAATCATTTAAGGTTTGTAAATAATAAATAGGCAATTGAAGCCTAAATGCCCTACGTTAGATTTGCATTACAAATACTACAAATACTTTAACGTTTCCTATAGTTTCTATGTCTGGAGAATTAAGATTGAAAATTGACTGAAATTAGATTCTTCCAGAGTCAAAAGTAAGCTACACGTTTATATACCCGGAAGCCATAAATCATATTTCCTCAATTAGGGAGGGTTCTCCAGAGAATCAATGCACGAAATCCAATTAATTACTCTAAAATGACTGTCGTGCTTGATACCATCATGGTAATTATTATTATGATGCTTGCGGACAAAATTGAAAAATTATATACACGTACCAATCACAACAGTGGAATAAAGCAATTAGTGGTAATTCAGTTAGTGAAACGGGTACCGCCTTTGATTACTTCATGAAGAGATGAACAATATATTTAGTTAGTAATTAGCACCACATTGAAATGTTATATATAACAATGTTAAATACAAGATATTACACGAAATAGTACAGTTACTTATGAATATATGTAAGTTAACGATAATGTAAATATAGTATTTTCATACAGGTATTGTAATTAAGTAGGGGAGCCATAGCCAGGTCTGTGAGTGCGAGTGTCGAGTAGTAAACTAATTTGTTTAGGAAATAAGATAAAGTTCAATTTCCATACTGTCTGTTCTTAAGAAGGCGGGCCGCAGCAGCTAGCGTCAGTCCCCTGCGATCCGTGACGTCAACGTTGCTGCCTCGGTGCAGTAACTCTTCTATCATTTCCGTTTTAGCTCCTTGACATACTGAGAATGATAAGTTATGTGTTTATCATTACTTACCAGTTGAAAGTTTTATAACTCTCACAGACACTAATTATTATTTTCAATTGAGCTGAGTTTTTACAGTTCTAGTTTTACGTTAAAGATGTTTAAGCCACTTTTTACAATCATAGAAATGCTAAGATCCACTGTATTGTGGTTTTGGAAATAAAAACACAAATCTAAATTCGTCATTTTGTTCCCCGAGTGTTTGACCAGTGATAGTTTAGTTGCCAAAATTTTTATTAATAAAAACAAATACCAGCTCTAAACAATGGTGTCCATCCATTGCTGTCTTTAACTCCGACGTCGCCGCCCTTTTCAAAAATATACTTGACGACATCCAACCGGCAAGAGTCAACTGCATAATGCTCAACTCGAAGACCGTTGTAATCTTCAACCTGTGGTTAATAAGTTTTATAGAACATTTGACTTCACGAATTGGCCTATCAAGTATCAATAAGTCAAAAACTTAAAAAAATGTTTTGGGGTAAAATAAAACTGCAAAAGATTGTAGTTTGGTTTATAAATTCTGAAATATGTTTAATTACAATTAAAATTATTTTAGGTTTTTCAGTTTTTTTTCTACTCCATTTTCTTTTAGTCAATCTTTTGGATTGCCTTTTTGTAACATAGGCACTAACTAGATTTATATTACCATAACATGACAGTACCAAAATAACTCTAAGAATCTACTTCTTCTTATATGTTATTTATATTTAATATATTGCATTCATTACATACCATACTGGCTACTTAAAATTATATTTTGTTTTTCAATTACTTTTGATCACCTGAAAATTAGCTCCTTTTTCTATCAGCAAATCAGCAATAGCCATGTGACCTGCCAGTACGGCGAGATGCAACGGTGTTTGCCCAACGGTGGTCTTCTGATCCACTTCTGCTCCCAGCGAAAGAATGTATTTGACTGTGTTTACATCTCCTAGAAGAATTCACGTATGTTTACACCGAATTATTTTATCATCAGTCATTACAAGTTCATTCCTGGTGATAATACTTCTTTGTAATGGGTGACGGGTGAATTACTGCCACCATGTAAGTCTATGCGCGATGGTAGGCGTATATGAAAAGACGTTGCTGTTTATCTTCTACTCCTAGGTTTACCCATTTACTGGACTCTTGGAGATCCATAAGCTCCTGAGCATCCCACGTTTTTCCACAGATCATTTTTTTCACAAAAGCGTGTTTTTTACCTTTTAAACTGTTATTTATTTTTTTGATTTTTTTCATGTTATTGCATTATCATCGAGCCTTAAGAAGTATGCAAAATTTCAAATTCATCCGACGTTTCAAAGTTGGTCAAAATCACGTTCAAAGTTTCCGTTACAAATATAAATAGATACGAACCAAGTTGTTAAAAGCGTGGTAATAATATTTTTTCTGGTTAGTTATTAGATTATATCGTACTATTTATATCTGTTTATCATTTAATATTTGCTATTATATAATGATTTAAAGAATGTGTAATGTGTAATGATATTGCATAACAATATATTGTTTTTCTCGAGTACGATAGGAAAAATACCTTTTCTCACGGCGGTGGCGAGTGGGGTGAGACCATTGTGCGAATTAATTGCACCAATTAGTATCGGACGTTCTTCAAGCATTATCTGGACCTGCAATATATTAGAAGCTCATTGATTATTCCTTGACAATCTGGAGTTAAGTCAAATATAAGTATATTTACTAAGACTATTGCTAAGGATTCTTCATGGTATTTATAATGGATTGCCGCAGAGTAACGCGTGATATACTATTAGCAAATTTTTACTAGTAAACCTATAAAGATGAGCTCAAAGTAATATTTTATAGAACGTCTGTTCTGAAGATTATTTAAGTCTGGACAATATTAGTGATGATCACTAAACAGTGAAATAGTTCTACTAGAAATGTCGTTATAGATGTTAAAAAGAAAATAACGGACTAACCACAAATAGCGATCAAGTTTAATAACAACAAAGTTTAAATGCTACACAGATACAAAGTACCCAAATAATCTTTAAAATGCAAGTGCAAAGTTAAATCAGCTGATATCTGCGCTCTTTAATGCCTTAACTTGGTCAATTATTCGGCAATCGACGACATTAACCTCGCCCCAGTTTCCGAGAGCGGAAAATGGGACTGGTAATGATTTTTGATGTAACGACCGATTAAAACTAGTTTATAAAACCCATAAAGCATCACAAATAGGTCATAATAATGTGAATTATTTCAATAGTAAGCTTAAACAGAAAAAGGAGACATAAGGTGTAGAAAGGAAGTGACACAAGTTCTAATGTGTTCTAACTTAATCCACAAGGGTAGCAACTCATCTGCGATCGACATCAGGTAGGACTCTAATCTTATCTTGGACTATTAACAAATATCCGTGATTGGCATTGGCAGCTAGATATTAGGTGAACAGATGGGCTAGTTGAGCATAGATCTTTTCTTGGAAGGGTTTAGGCTATTTCTGCCGAATAACAGCAGTGTTTGTAAGGTGTGGTTATGGAAAGCAAAGTTTTTGTAGCCGATTTCAGGTAAGAAGTTATTATCTGAGCTTTATAGATGTTCATAAGTGGCGGTAGCCTCATACCATCACGTGGGCCTCATGCTCGCTTGTTCCTTCTGTATTATAGAATGCTTAACCTGTTAAGAATTTATAACCTAATGTTTTGAAACTCGGCCTAATCTCTAATTTTTCGAAGTTATGTGCGTATTAGAAATTATAAATTGCTTTAATGGTGAAGAAAAACATTGTGAGGGAACTGCACATCTGAGAATTCTTTAAAAATATTCTCATGACTGTGTGAAGTCTACCAATTCGCTGTTGGCCAGCGTTGTGAACTATGACCTGAGAGTTCACCCACTCTGAGAGAAAACCTGTGCTTAGCAGTAGAACAATAATGGGTCGACGACGAACCTGTTTGAAGTATCCACAGCGGACTGCTATACAGAAGCACATGGCGGATGTGCCGTCAGTGTCAGTACTCGTCCAGGTCTCCTCAGACCACTGCGACTCTAGCCATTTATTTGTTTGTGCCGTAACTAGGCTTTTTGACCTAGAATTAGTAATAGTTTTAAAATAATCGTAGTGCTATTTTTTTGGGAAGTATGATGGGAAATTAATTCTTACATAAAGATTAAACTGTTCAAAGGTGTGGAAGTTAATGTAAGTATATTTTTTTGCTATAGAAGTTTATAGCCCAGAAGGCTAAGTTGAAAATCCTCAGATAAGTATATCTCGCTTAGGTTTAAATCAGAATATAATTAGAACTTAACACTTTTATTAAGCAGAAGTCGTTGTGACGGTGGTGCCGGAATTGAAGAGTAAAGAGGTGGTAGACTCTTTGTCTACCACCTAGACATAGAGTCTGCCACCTTAACGAACGAAGATTATACAACTAACAAACAGGAATAGATAAACTCTTTCATTTGGGAAGTTTATTAAAAATTTGAAGTATTTAGGAGAATATTTTAATATTTTATCCAGTTGCATGGATCATGGTTACGGCGAAACCGTTTCGGCAGTCAGTTTCGCCGTGACCATGCAACTGGGTCGAAACATCGGCAAAATTAAGAAACGTATCGTAGGTACCCGTTACATTCTAAAATATTAAAATGTATCAATTCCGCGCTAATACTAGTGTAAAATCATATTTGTGAGAATAATTTACTTTGTTAGTACAATGTAAGTGATATATGTACAATTCCCAGTTCCTTTGTGCACCACCCGCCCCATTCATCGAGCTTAACTTGACTTGTAGTTTCCATTTACACTCGCTTCGTACTTCGCGAAGTAGATAACTTAGGAGTAATATACTTTGTTACCATTAATTAGTATATGTAGGTATGTGTGATATGATTTTAATTTAGGTTCTTCGGTAAGAAATTTCAATGTAGATATTACGCGTATTATTAATTATATTATGTATGTGATTACTATAATAATTCGTTGTACTACTGTACTACGATCTATTATACCATTATTACTTATATTGTAGCATCTTAGGTTATGTACTATATCGCGTATAAAATACTAATTAATGATAACTAAGTTACACTTATCGATCGAGTTATCAAAGGTGTGTGAAGTCTACTACTTCGCACTGGGCTAGCGCGATAGACGCGGTTTTACCTAAAAGCCTTCAGTGCCCAGCAGTGGGACAATAATAGGTTGGCGACAATATTCCTGTGCCTCTCTCTACTATAAAAATTATGAATTTAAGTTAAATTATTAAAAATATTCCTACCTACTATAACTAAATCACTGTCTACACCACGATTAGATTCAATCTTGGAGCCGAAACCACCAATCTCAGCTACAATATTGCTACGAGTTTTGAATACAAAATAAATTACACCGTTTCCCGTGCACCTACCGTTAAACGGTAACGTAAAAAGTATGAAAGGTGCCCCCTAAATACCGGGTGAGGTGGAGCGGGAAAATTATCTTATATTTGCTCAGACGGCGTGAACAGGGCGCGAATACTTTTCAATAAGCTTAGAGAACGATTTTTTATTTTTATTTTTACCAGTCGTCTTGCGCTGTGCGAACAGAACGCGCAAATATAGGGGACCTGTAAATCAATACTCAATAAGTATGTACTTGATTACATTAAGTTTTATGCGTGCCTTAGTTTTGTGTTGAATATTAATATGGATAGTTTGTATGTAAATATTGGCGTACGTTTGTGATCTGGATTTGAACCCAGATTACATTTTTCGAGTACTTGCTAGAAATTATTATTATGAATAGAATTTTGATTAGAATGAAGGTATCGTGATAAAACTGTTCAGTCTGAGATATTTTACCAAGAAAAATATGATTTAATATCAAGTTGTATATTTTATTTTACTTAGCCACCATGTGAGCCATATCCTTAATTTCTTCATACGAACATGAAATTCTTAGAGTTAATTTCTTGCTTCGATCGAAACGGTCCATAATTTCAGTTGCATTATCAAAATCACTTCAGCGACATTATCTCATCCAACGCTCGCTTACTTCCAGCTATATTTAAATGCGCGCCGAATGAAAAAGCAGTGCATTACTCCTCATTGTTGGGTACAGAAGGGTCCGGGACAAAGGGCAACCTGCTGGGTCTATTGTGCGCCAAGTCGGCACTTTGCGAGTCAATATTTTGGGTGACTTTTACTCTTCTTTTCAAGCTATGCGCCGTCAGCAACAACTGCGATCCTAGCGCCACGCCGGCGCATTTCATCGAAGCTATTGTTTTTTTCGCTTTGAATATGGAATTGAATCGCAAATTGGATGGATGCTTGTTTTACGCTGCTGCTGTTTTTACTGTTGTTCGCGAGGTGTTCGTTTTGTTTTAGCGTATTTGCATGCGTACAAAGCAATGCCATTTGCTATATGCCTAGTACAGGATAAGGTTAGATATTACATATGGTCGTGACAGACTTGTGGGTACAAATGTATAAAATGCCAATTGACGACGGCTATGATTATTACAAAGGTCGAAAAAATCATGTTAATAAAAAAAAAATCCATATGACCTAAAACCCGATGTGTTTATCCAAGTAGTTAATTACAACTTATAAACAATAAGCAAACGTATCATCTTCAGGAACTTACATGAAATCGGTTAAATAATAATATGTTCAAGTCTTCGTACGTGTCGCTTAATTATAACAACAAAGTTATCAAATGCTGAAGAGGGAGCATTTCTTCCATAGTCCAGTTCCAGTTCCAATAATAAATCAAATTAAATATGAAGCAAGTTTTGTCAAGCGTCTCACATTAACGCATTGTTAGCTTCAATAAAATCGGATTCGCATTTAATTATTTCTCATCACAAAGGTATAATGGACACTAGGGACAATAAAAATAAACCCACAGACCGCCCTGTGTTCAAGATCAACGCCTTCTTCGTTGAGAAATAAATCGCCCGAGCGTACTGACAAGTCAACATAC
Source organism: Telegonus apastus (assembly GCA_018250635.1). Classification (NCBI taxonomy): domain Eukaryota; kingdom Metazoa; phylum Arthropoda; class Insecta; order Lepidoptera; family Hesperiidae; genus Telegonus; species Telegonus apastus. The sequence goes on along the minus strand of DWNY01000217.1, from coordinate 7,222 downwards.
TTAATTCCTGAGATTCCCACGAGGGAATTTTTAATTGTCGATTTTGTATTGTGTACAATCAAAGAAATGGGTCAATACGTTAAAGCTCATAAATCCATTGTTCGATCGACGTATAGGCAGTTTGTCAATACATTCTCCTGTGTCCCGGGGCGCGTCGGGGCTCCAAATTAACTTGAAGCTAAGGTGTACGGCCTTTGCAGACTAATTCAGAATCGTTTGAGGGTGAAATGATATGCAACCGTTCATTAGATTCTCAGGGGCGGGATGAGAATTGTGGTACCATTATTCAATCAAGACGCACTGCCTACTGACTGAGACGTGTTTGTTGTATACGATTTTGATGTATTTGTTTAATTGGATTCAAATTCATACATTCATACGTACATTATTCATTGTACGAGGTAATAATATACAACACAAAACGCCTATTTCTACTTATTTATGAATAAAAAACTTTGAATTTAAAATCTTTGTAAAATTTTATGTTAGTACTTTTCTGTCACACGTTTTTTTTCGATAATCTGCAATATGGAGGAAATATTTTTATAGAAATATTTTTGTGAATTTAAGGACATAATAAGCGTGACGAAGAGACCCTTCTATCGGTCAAGCAAAAGAAAATTGCAAAACACCCCTAAGATTCGTTCGAAAACATTCGTGCTTGTTAAATTTGTCTGAGATATTATTATAGTAAATAAGATTTGGCTGTAAAGGAATAGTCAGAACGAAAACGTATAAAAATGAAAAGAATTATTTATTTTGTAATGAAATTTAGGTACTTAATGATCATGCAGTCCACCTGATGGCATAGAGCAACTGCCGCTCTTCGACAACGGTAATCTCATAGAATTTAAGTAAAGATGAGGATGGTTGAGGATGGTTCCATATGCGTTGTTACTCATGAAAGTATTTTTCGAGATTGATGTAGCAAACGTGTACGCATAAGATGATCAATCTTAGTTTTCATTGTCGCACATGTAAATATAGTCAATCTATACAAATAAATAAAATTGAAGTGTCTCTTTGTAATATTAAAATAACAACTTTTTACTAAACGCATATGAAAGTTTACACGGTTCCTATGACGAAAATACGATTAAAAGAATTTTTGTCTGTCTGTCTATTTGGTTGAGGTAATCTTCTAAACGGCTGGACAGATTTTGACGGGATTTTTACTAGAAGATAGCTGAAGATCTGAGGCGTAACTTAAGTATTTGAAAAACTACTTAAATATTTGAAAAAGGCATTTGCGGGTCTTGGGCGGGCGTTAATGTCAATTGCTATTGGCAGATATTAATGTATGCCTTTTTACTTCCTTAACGCGGGCGAAACCGAGGGGATCAGCTTGTTCTATATAGAACAGAAGTACTACTTAAACCTGATTTCAGATGCGTTGCAACTCCTAAGAACTAAGATGGTCATTTCACGTATTATGTGTGTCAGCTAGTATCCACATACCTTTTTCTTTTATTTTACTCGCCGGCCGTGCGACGTAAACTCAACGCGATTTTCCGCTACATGTATTGTCGAATAAAATAATATCTCGGCAAAATACTACGAAAGGCTGGCGTAAAATTGATTATTGATTTGTTTTATTATACCTTCGAGATGGATAGACAAATGCGGATAGACGGTCGTGTGTTTGGGGACAGATAAGGGACGATGTGTGACGAAACGATCGTTCCGGTTATAAAATTGGGACGATTCTAGGCGTCTTGAGATGCTGGTTTAGTGGGAAATAAAAGTGAGATAAAGGATGGGTAAGGATAGGTAAATTAAGTTTGGCAAACAGGTGAGGATGGCTAGGGAGTAGTCACCGTAAATAAATACCGTCATGACTTGAATAATTTTTAAATATAAATTACGTATTTAGACGACAATAATTGTCCATGTTACTTTTTTATCGATGTTTTTTATCCCTAGTATATGCTAGCGTGTCCGTATTTTTAGCAGAATTAGCGATTCTCAAGCTTGTAACATACAAATGTTTATCAATTCTATACAAATAAATTATCTATTCTAAAAAGGAACTTCCCTCACTACAGTATTTAAGAATAAGTACCTATTTTTACGCAAATATAGGAATAAGTTTTATTGTTCATTGTTATGTTAAAGAATAAAGTCACCTTTAAAAAGTATTCGCAAAATGCACCAATAATGAAGTGAAAACAGTCGAAGGGTCAATACAATTAGGTAATGCGTCTTTGAGAACCGGCGAACCGGTAAAAGTCAATTGTGTTTAGTTCGCGAACCGCTCCAACAGTCGATAATAATTTTATTTTAATGACAATAATCGCAATTATTATTATTATCGTATAATAGTTTATTCGGCGGGGACGAACGCTCGAATGAATCAGAATGACAACTTTACAACGGATTTCTTTTTTTATTTTTTGTCATTTTGTACAGTTGTGTTGAATATCGTTACTTTTGTTTAGTTTGACGGTTTGGCGCGTGCGTTAGTTGTAGTAAGCGGGACGGAATGAAATACGTGGGTATTTTTACTATTATTCATAATGTTTTTAAGTCATTTTTTGTCTAAATATCATATGCCTATGTATAACAAAGACAGAACAGTTGAGTAACTTTTCTTTTCCTTCTGCAATTGGTTTTTTGTCTGTTTGTTTGTCTATCTGGCTAGTGACGACGTTTGTAGGTATTTTTTGATAAACGGTTTTGGAAAATTGTTGATTAAGGTTAATTTTCTACCACTGCATGAACATTTTGTTATTTTTTATTCGTTGTAACGCAAAAATATAAATATTTATTAAAGGCTTTATTATTTCGACTGTGGCGGTGTCGCCTCCATATATCTTTATTATGCCCGTGTCTTGTAACAGCAGTGTAAAGTTGGCTCATATCCAATCTCTGTAAGATGTTTCTCCCTGTCTGTCTTCGTATTTGTATATATAATGTGAAGTGTTTCAGTGGTGTTAGAATCCTTTGTGTTCCAACTTAGTCCTCAGGGGTAGGAAAGCATCTGTGGCTGACCTCAGGTAGGACTGTGGTCTAATATGGGGTTGACTACAGGTGTCCATGGGCGGCAGTGGCCACTTACCATTAGGTTGACTGTATACTCGTTTGCTACTTCCATAACATAAAAATAAGTAAAATCGTAGTTATAATCTGAAACATTAAACTTAAATAAATTACTTAACTGACACATACAAACAAACTTCTCATATTAATACAATACAACACAATATTTAACATTAAACATTTAATCCGGATATCGAAACTACCGTAGGAGCTGGCTAAGTATCTAATTACAACCTAAAATATGTTCCAAACAACCTCTATTGACAACCGACACCACTTGTGGCCGTAATCGCTCCTATAATTACAGACAACTGACACTCTGTAATCACCGAATTAAATCTGGCATCGGTTCGCAAAAAACTCATAAATATTCAGAAGCCGCGCGATCTCGATAGTGCTGTTATTACATTGAATACCCTCTTTCGAACAACAAAAATGACAAGGACGTCGTTTAAATACACAAAAGCGACTGCAGCGCATAAAATTATATTATATCTATAGAGCGGGACGGTCCTCAATGTATGCGATGATTAGGGTTGCTAACTTCACAGAAAATAGTCTCGATTTAAAAAATATTGCAATATAAATCAGTATAAATATAGTACAAACCTACTAGATTAGAACAGTACGTTCAAAAATAATTATGTTAAGTATCTACTTAAAATAAAAAATCTTTGATTTGGATTTTTATTTTGAACATATATATTTTTTTAGACTTATTTTATTATACTCAGAATACACACGCACTTTTTTGTTTGCTAACTAAAACTGTTAATATTTTTCTACAATGTTTTGAAAACCACTTTGTATTACCAATGAAAATATAGTATCTGACGTACAATAATCATACTAACATTATTTTTCAGATAAAGAGACGATACTACTATAAAGGTGGCAACCCTATTAACGATAGGGGCAGATAGCGGTCATCCCTAGCGGAGTTTATGCAGTTACCACATAGTAAATCGCGAGGTGACAATGCAATGACATGTCATTTGGAGTGCAGGGGCTACTTGCTCGTAATAAGTCATAACTCATGTTAACCGAGAGGGTACGGTAATGACTATGAATTCTGATTTAGATCGAAACCTATTATTTGCGGATGGGTGACGATTTCGCGCTGTCAGTTCTTTCTGGGGGACCGACGACTGTGTCATCTGTGAAATTATTGTGAAATGGCTTTAAATTTGCTAAACATTCGGAATGGAGCGGTTTTGGGGGCCATAACACATGATAACAGTTAAACGTAAAACCAAGTTTATATAAATGTTAAATGCTCCGTTAACGTTTAATACAAATTGTCCACAAAACACGAGAAAAAAAGTAAAGAATTTCATTTCAGAGATTTTTCTTCGAAAATCTAGATAAAGTCAAAATGTATTAATATTATACTAAGAACCGAAAAGAAAGTCGGACGTTAACCATCCGTTTAATTGATAAGAACTATTTCGTATCAAACTTAGTATTTGAAATAATATTTTCTGAGTGAATTAACCAAAAAAAGGTCAACTCTTCCTTTGGATCTTAGACCACATCTCAAATATGTTACGGATGCACAAAGGATTAATTACAAGCGTAAAGTAACACACATGTAGCGCTACTCATAGCAAACTGTATAGCCACTCGGATCCGTATATATAACCGAAATATTGTCGGCATGTCAATAATCCTCTACAAACGCTGCGTATTGGTGCGAAGCGGTAATCCAGATTGGCTAATGAATTGTCCGCATGCCGTTTGCCTGCAAGTGGTAGTTTAGTATTGTAGAGTATATTTCTAGATACATTAGCTTGCATATCTAATCCATAGAGTAATTATACATAGAGTAGGAGAGCTTAAAATGTGTTCATCGAAAAAAAGAGAAAGCAAATGCTGTTACCTGTCTCTACCTATATTAGACAGAGATAAGTATAGGTCTCTCATCTTCCCTCTTTTATTTGTTGGACTTTCTCACTCACAGGCCTGTCTATAGCTTTCCTACTCTATGTATAATAACTCTATGATCTAATCTCAGTTTGGAGTTGTAACATGAGATGATCAAATTTTATTAACCGACTTACAGCTGAAACGGCTTGAAGACGGTTATGTATTTGTAGTAGTGTATACATACAGTGAGTGAAACAGAAATAAAGCAGTTAGTGCTATCCCGTGCTTCTCAAAACTCGCGTGTCAGTAGCACAAAAGTAACGTCAGAAATCGTGTAGTGGCATAGTCTTGGTTATTATTTACTTCCAAGTTTCTTTCAACTCATCATAGTCCCGCTGCTGGGCACGGGTCTCCTCTGAAAGAGTGCTTAGGCCATAGTCTACCGCGCTGGCCAAGTGCGAATTGGTAGTCTTCCTAAGTATTCCATTTATTTGTTGACTAGCTGTTCGCCGCGGTTTTAACCGTGTTTACAAAATGTAATATGAACATATAAACATAAGCCCGAATACGCGTGAAGTGCGAGCGAGCTTTGCGGTTTTCCGCTGAGACCTAATTATTTATCAAATAATAAATTATGCTAAGTTACGACAACAATGACCACTTAGCATCAGGCGTACTGCGCGCTCGTTCGCTATATCATTGTCATAAAATATTACTGAACTGTCATGTACCTAGATTACCCATGTTCTTCACTTTTAAAATAGGTCATGATAATTGTTTCTAACTACATAGTAAGTACTTGTGTTAGTTGTCTAATGAATGGTATGAAATCCATTTCATTGCAAACACGATCGCATATTAGTCGCACATTCATAAAAGCCTAATCGCATATTAGTAGAAGCCTAATAAGCCAATATTGGTGTGCGTTTTGCGGTTGTTGATGCGTATCTGCCTTAAATTACGGGAATTGTTCGAATTGTATGAACGCAACTGTTCAGATTAGTTTTCACAAAATAGAGAAATAAATTTTAAATTTTACTAAATTTTAGATGTCAAAACTGAATACGCTGAAACTAAATAACACTTAAATACATAAACTTTTTTCTGTCCGTTCATGTGGAGTGTTCTTGGATATAACTGAACCTATTTTGACGGGACTTTGATGTAAAGTATTGTTAGCTACCTAATTAAAAAAAAAAATCTAATGTGAATAGAAAAAAAACATGGTAGTTGTCTGCCGACAAAAGTTAACTGTTCACTTTAATACTATGTTATTTAACCCATAATTAAATTCTGATTGGACATTATTTTCACATATTTGTATTCTCCTAAAAAATAATCGAAAAAAATCCATGGTATTAAAATTTTATCAGTAAAGTACCTATAAAGTGGCTACAATTTTGTCACAACAGTTAACTACACTTTACATGATATCGCTATACTTTTTGTCTCATAACCAGTATGCAGGTGACTTAAGTGTGCTGTTTGACCACATCTGTCAAACCAGAAAATAACTTTACGCAGTTATAAGGCAATAGACGTGGAGTTCAACCACAAACACCACCACCTTGGGAAAATAAAATTCATATAATTTCATGTTTGATACAATCACGAAGAAAAACTAGTTGATATAGGTAACATGAATATCATCTGAAAATCTTTTCTATGCGAAGGTGTTCTACCATTTTTTTTATAATATGGTAATAGCAGTAAGCTTACAATCCACTTGTAAGCATACTGCTGTAAGTAAGCTAATTGCGGTAAGTGATATGCCGTCCATGGACATAGGTAATCAACCCCGGATAAGATCCGTTCTACTTAAGTTTGGCCACAGACGCTTTGGTACCTCTGAGGATTAAGTCGGAATGCCTTGGATAAGTGTTTTCTTAGCACAATATTGTCTTTTATTTGTGGTGTATCTAGATATATACAATCATCACTATGCCTGTCAACCCAGACGATATTAACGGTATATTCCGACCGACATTGTTAATTATAGTCTGAGATTAAGATAGGAAAATATATTTTTATGTTATAGGTACTTCTATTGTGTATTTTAGCGTAGCATGATGTTGCGCGCGCCAATGTAACACATATTTTTTGTTTGGGACCAAGTTGCGCGCGCCAATGTAACACATATTTTTTATTTGGGACCAAGCTGCGCGCACCAACGTAGCACAATTATTATTTGTCTTTCCTTTCGTCTAACCATCGTTTAAGTAGGATTTAAGTATTTAAAGCCTAATCATGTTATGTATTAAAATTTATAAAATATAATTTAGTAATTCAACACAATACAAGACTGATCGAATTAATT
>DWNY01000216.1:0-18785 GCA_018250635.1 Telegonus apastus | reverse complement strand
AAAGTGTATAATATAATATACCTACAAAATATTATTTTATGAAATGAAGACATCGAACGAGTAAGCTCTTCTGCACTGCTTTAAGACTACTGCTCATGGACAACTGTCACAAGCCCCAAGGCGGATAGGAATCGGAATTTTGTAATCGATTTGCCTCTGAACAGAACTTATCTTAATAATTCTCACTCGTATTAAAAACGCGAAAATTGTGGTGATGCACATTTCGTACTCTTACATACGAAATTTAGCACACAAATAGTTTATAACACGCAAGAAATTATTTCTTATGGTGAATGGGGGCAATGCGGCTTGATCAATTTGCCAATGCTAGGAAATTAGATATTGTTGTATTGAAAATAGGAACTGATTTGTCTTAGGAATCACAGACACACAGGTCACAATCAATCAGTCAATCACACACTCAAAACGGAAGTTCTTATATGTCTATCTTATATGCCTAGCCGGGAATAAACCCTGGGACCCCTATCCGTGTCAACCCAACATATTATTGTTTTCATATAAAATAAATGTTTTTAAACAAAAGTACCTACTTGTAACAAATGTCTAGTGTTCAATTTCCTTGATCTTACGAGCAATAAATCTGTTGAATCGGTTGAACAAGTGTCATGAATGGACAGTACCGTTGCGTGAGTACCGCCGTCAATGGCCAGGTCCGACAGGTCGCCGTTCGACCCTGTTGCCCTATCGATCCATATAAGTCCAGCCTACAGCCCCCAGACATAGCAATTTGCTTAACATAATTTATTTCAGCTAACATTCAAATGCACATAAGGTTCAAACGTCAACAGTTAATATAGCTTGTTTAATACTCATGCCTTAAGAGTAAACTTTAAATTAAATCTTGTTGCTGCGTTGCATAAAATAGAGAGGAATAGCTTAACAAAGTTTAGTACCCTGGGTTATTGTTTAATAATGTTTTAGTATTATGCACATATAAGTGCACATAAATGTATAAGTCAATTATTATTTTGATATGTTACGAGCCGAAAATTTGCAAAACACATTTATCATAAGTGATTATTGTAAAGATGAGCAATGGTTTTACACATGACCACTCATCAGAGATAAGATCAAAAGTGGAAGAACGGTTTCGTCTTAGTGAGTAGGCACTACAGTGAAACAGATAGTCCCACCAGCTTTAGTAAAAGTATAAATTTAAATACAGAGCAATTCTCTTTGACTATCAAATTGATATGTTTTGATCAAGTAAAGAGAATCGAAATAAGCGTAAAGTTCTAGTCGGTTAGACATATATGATGGTCAATAAAAATGTTTACGACATGCACTCGTAGGTGTGTCAATGAAATGTAGTTAATAAGTACATCTTTGTTTTTTGTTTGTGAGAGCGTTTAATTCAATTACCGCATTGACAGCCGATGTCTGCTAACATGACAACCGGCAAAAAGTCAGAACGGACGATTGAGTCCGCGGACTTTATCCATTCATCTGACGTACGACCTACTTACCCCACACAGGCAATAAAACTAATCAGGATAGTAGTTATTAATTAACACAGTTACTTCCGACACAAAAGAGTTAGATAAAAACATAACGGGCTGGGCTTGCACTTAATATGCCGTTAGTTGAAAATGCTGTTTAGCTTGCATTAAGGAAAGCATTTCGGTAGAATAAAAGAGACGTCAACTGAATAAAAAGGTAGAACGTACCAGGCCGTCATAAAAAGAAAAGTGTACGACGTGCTGCAGCCGCAGGGTATGACACTATGGTGCTGTGTGAATAATCTTATCTATTCGTACATCGCTTCACACGGAACGCAAATGTATGAACCTCGAACGGTTCTGTTGTTTATCGTCCGTCTTTACTCGGTTACGTTCTTTATTGCGTTGAGACTTGAGATGCTATATGAATAAGATATTTTTTTACGAAAATTTGAAACTTTCTATACGAAAAGTTTTAAAATCAACTACTGATTACTTCAATAATTGGTAAATATTGTCGTAGAACCTAACTCGACTTCACAAATTTAATAGTAAAAAATACTTTAAAAAACCACTTTAAAATACAATTGAAGTCGGTATTAATAAATTCTTATCACTTAATACCATGTATAATTTTTATTATATATCTATCAATAAGGTGGTATCTAATATTTGATCGTAAATCTTATAGGAAACAAAATATTTACGTTGAACTAAAATACATTTCAAAAATGTCCCAAAATTTTACTACAGTCGTCATCCGATATAAAGCTTGTCTTTCGTTTCCAGAAATCAATGTCGTTTGCGATGTGTGGTGGCCAGTGCCCCTCGCGAGGGTGGCTGCCACCCCCGCTCTATAAATCACTGTCCGTAAGAACCGCATTTCTATCGGCAAATAATCCCGGTCGGTCACACGACGATGACAACAATTGTAGCACGTGACCCGCTCGGAAATTAATTGTACATCGTAGAACATGCCAACAAATTTGTACGATCTCCGTTTTATTGGATGTTTAAATAATGTGCGGATTGCTAAGTAAATAAACAAGTTAGTTATATTAATTCTATCGTTGCGTAAAGCTATGAGACAACACGTCACAAGAACGATAAATATACATATATGGAGACACAGACAATAGGTACATCGATGGGTTTAGCTGAGTACAGTTATTTTTCCACATGTTATACATACCTATTCATGTCTGACACAAATTAAAATTACCTTCTGAACAGTTTGAATTTCTTGTTGAATCTTGTCATCAAAGAATTTCATTGCAAATGAACACCATTACATGCAATTGTTAATAGATTGTTAATAGATACTCTGTGTGGGTACACTTCATACATTACACGTTGTATCACATTTAATTATTTGGAAGCCAGTGCCTAAAGGGAGAACTGTTTAATATTTTACGTACATATTCTATTATACATTACGTAGTCTGCTATGTGTAAGATGAGGATTAAAACGATAGGAGCAGGATATTAACGCTAATACCCAATTATAGACTCGGCAGATAGGCTCGGCTTGGGCAAAGAAGATTAGTTTTCCAACGACTACGTAGGGGTGACTTTGCACTCTATTGAAATGCGCTGATCTGCCGTTGACGGGTCAATTTTTACAAGTTTCAAACATGCAGAAAATTAAATGATTAGTCTGTTTTATAAATTTCGAATGTTTATTATAAAACAAGGTAAAACATTTAGTAAACTTGTTATTGTAAATTGGGTATTATTATTGCATCTATGTTTGTTATTACAACCGGTTTGTAGGTATGCCATATTTTAACGTAGGCGATAGAATTCAACGGGTTAAAATGTTTATGGGTAGGGTATTGGAACAGTGATGACACAATTGTTGTTTCTTTATTTAAACATCAATGAGACTACCAAATTTTGCCTTCAATGATAGTAAAGTATTTTACTGATTGGGTACACGCAAATCTCTTCAGTGTTGCTTACATATGATATGTAAGGTCGCAACCATTTTACGCCAGGGCAAACGTATGGCTATAATTAATTACCTATGCTAAAAAGTTTTTCTAAGGTCAGTTTCAGTTTTATGTTTTAAAATAAAATTGTTGATATACTATAATAATACCTAACAGATTCTGATAAATCCGCTTGCATTACGCGTGGAAACAATATTTTTGGAACAAAAATGGCACTTATCTGTACTGTATATTGCCAACCTGCAAGCAAAACATTTTGTATGCAAAAAATAATCACATAAGCTTAAAAAACAGCAATCACAGCTATAACCGTCAACGTAATTTAATTGCATACGTATAGCACATTTTAGTGCGTCCCCTACATGCCTACATCAATGCTTTAGTTTTTATGCGTAAACGTAAACTTAAATGTACAAGTGGGCCGAAAATGTTGAGTACCGCTGGTCTAGACGATGTTGGGGTAGGGGAGATATTAATATTACGAAACGATAAAGTTATATTCAATTTGCCATGAGCTTATCAAATACCTTCACGAGCGTGTTTTGCGAATGTATGTATGTAGACCGTCTTTAAATTGTATATGAATGTAAATAGACATAGTACATATTAGTAGTATAGTTATATATAGTATTTACTCTACATTCATACTAAGATTTATTATTTTGATACAATAATTTCGACATATAAATAACTTTTTTTCTTAACTGAAAATTTAACATGTCAGCGTTATAGGAGACCAAAGAAATACATAAAAGTAGTATACGTCTTCCTTGGTTCATATTTGTGTTTTTTTTTACATAAAAATTAGCCAAATTAAACAATTTGGCTAACCTTTAATTTCTTTTTAATTGTATTTCTATCCCTCGTACAATTATGGAGATAAAACAATTTTATTTTTACCAACACCATAACATTTCAACAATTGCATTATCTATGTACCGTCAAGGCATTTTCCACTCACCTCGGGACATCAAACGAGGCAAAAAGCGCTATTACGCTAAATGGCTATTACCACCCTTGACCAGCTCGACACCTAATCTCAAATGAGGTGACAGATGTGGGTGCATTTAGATAAACGCCTCTTGCGAATGAAATTGCACCGATTCTTTTAACCGACACCAGTTAAGCGTGCAATACTGATTGGAGATAGGAATAGGGTGATTAGTCACGTGGAATCAAAGTAAATCTAAGGCTCTAAAGTTGTGGTACGTGTGTAATACACCTAAATTTAGAAAATACCAGGTCCTTTCATATCTATATTTGCGATGAAATTTTACCACAATGAGGTATACGCTAATAATTTTTGATCACACGAAATAAATTAAGGCTTGTCAATAGGCAGCAATAAACAAATCCATGATAAGCGAAAAAAAGGTTGGTCTTTTCCTGCTACTAATATATTCTATCACAAAATTAAAGTAACAAAGGAGGTTTCGACGTAATCCCTATAGCCTGTGTACATGCTTGATATCCTGAAAGAATTAGAGTACCTATTCGAAGAGATTTAGTATAGTACGTGGATAAGTATTGAATTTATAGTGATTATTGTATTATGGTAACATTTAAGTTTCAAGAAGTTATCCAAAAGAAAGACGAAAGTTTAACATAAATATTTAAAGAAATCAAAATGTCCATTTTGAATAAATTCTTTTGCTATATTTAGAGACAAGAATATTACATATCTATAACTTCAATCCACAGATAGCTCAATATTACGAAGCGAAAAAAGTGAACACGGTTAGATATTGTTACGTCGAGCGAATACATTTTTTATAAATCTATCATTCTTTTCATGAGATCGCAATCTATAACAGCACTAACGGTTCACCTTTGACACACAAAGCCCAAGTTCACACCAATTTTTGACAATACGCACGACCGCAATATAAATTTATACTTAGTGTTGTCTTGGAATGTGAACATAAACAGAGAGCGCTCTACATTATTGTGCACTTTTAAAATAAAGCCTCCTTTCATCTAAACAATTTCGTTTTTTTAAAGCAGGATGTTTATAATGGAATCCGCACTACTGCACTGTAATCAACCCTCAATTAAATGCAACAAAACGGAATAGATGCCTATCTACCTGCTTCGATCGGTTCCTTATTTTACCCGTTGCTTACTTAGTACCTACTTATACATATATAAAATGGAATTAGTCATTCGTATACGCTTTCCACATATTCTTTATTCTAAGAATTGTATACGGTGTTCACCGGTCGTGGTTGAAATAATTGAATCGGAGTGCAGGTCACGCTTGCCAATAAACCTCGATTATGGTTACACATAGTTTTGGGTGGCAGTCTTAAATCAACAATGGATGACTAGATAAATAAAATAAATAATACCAGGAAATAAAAAGGTATTAAGGTGAAGTTATATATGTAAAATTATTTTTGTATCGTGTGCTAGCTGATGACTCCTACAATTTTTTTTTTATAGATTCTCTGTTTATTTTTTACTTACTATACCAAAAAAAGTCAAAAAAAATAAGTTTAACTTAAATTAAATGGTTCGAGAAAACGAAATTTCTATCAAGATTTTTTAAAATTATTATTTTACCTTCCTTCGTACCCTATAAATTATGTAAGTTGCAGGAGGATAGTAGATAAAGTAAGTAATAACAATTAATTCTCGTCTCAATATTAATTAAATTGAACTAAAAATGTAGAGCCGGGATTGTGAATCATTTCATAACTCATTGACCATCTTGCAATATAATATGTCGAATTTAATAATATATTACATTATTTTCTATTTACCTTTTCATAATTAACGTTGAATGTTGTTAACAATATATTTAAAAATCTTTGGTCGATCGTATCTTACTTTGCAAAATATGTATTATTCGAGTATAATAATATATATAAGTAGGTATCGTTGCATTTATTTGAGAGTTGATTTGAGCGCAACGGGGCGGAATTAATTAGAACATTCTGCTTCACAAAAACGTAAGGAAAACTAAATAACTCTAGTTACGAATAACAATTAACATTTGAGAAAACAGTAAATATCATTCTAGCTTAAAATTAAATTTCTAGCTTGATGTAATGTTGTGACAGCCCTACTAAGACGAACAATCCAAGATTGTAATGTCTTCACTCACGCGAACTTGGTTGTTCACATAGGAATAACCATTAAAATTGTGAAGTTCTTACAGGAAAAATCAACTCCCGACCCTATTAAACCTATTAGTTTAATTTTGTCATTAAGTTATAGAATACTCGCCATTAAAAGGAGAATATTTTACGAGTTAACACTTCTGCATATTTAGTTATTTATTTATTTTATGGAGTAATTTTTACTTAAACTCATTCATATAGAAATTTTCCTGCAAAATTACTAACGTATAATAAATACGTTTCTACGTACGTAGCAAAAAACCCAGGTTAAAAAATGCAAATAAAAATATAAAGAAAATAATTATTCTCGAATAGTAAAATCCGAAAAAAGTAGGTACTAATTTATTGTACTTTAAATTTAGTAGCAGGTAAGTAGTGTTGATTTTACTCGAGATTCTTATGTTTTTTCTATGAGCTGTTATTTATGTTCATTACAAGAAGTTAAAATTGGCAGCTCTCACGTACCAAGACGCTATAAGCCGTAACCAGTGAACAATATACCTGTTTCATTATAAAAGCTCGGAGCGTTCGCACGCACGTCAACTTCCGGCGTCAGCACCTATCGTTTATTCGTAAATGACTCCTAAACGTACTACCATAAACTCTAAATTTAACTACGAATCTCTCATAGATTTGTATGTGCACTTTTGAATATTTGAACGTACTCAGCCTCAGCTCCTAATTGACATGCCATGTATTGTTTACATTTCTGTAGTAAAATCACAATCGTATTATTTTTCGTTTTAAATATAGGTAACCTTAATTAACTACTGCCAGTAGGCAAACTAAGAGTTAACTTTTAGTTTGACTCGTCCGTTTCAGAGAAAACAGTAGGCATTTACATTCGTCCTCTCGTGATGGAGATTTGATATTCTGAATTTTGATCCCAGATGCGTCCGAATTTTCGAAGTTATGAAGGCAAACGATCGATCGGAAGTAGTTAATCGAAACGGTCGAACGAAATACTGTAAAAAAATCCTCTCTTCACGAGCGTGTTAGCCTAAGCTTAAATTTAAGCCTTTCTCTTTCTTATTTAAAGAAGAGTACCATGCTCAGAAGAAAGAATGAAATGGATTTAGGACAGCGTCCAAGTAGGTATACCAAATGAAAAAAGGCCGCAATAGGTAGTTATTTACTTGATTATCATGAATCTATAACTAAACCCGTAATTAAGTAATTGTAATTCCAGGCTGTGCTTAATCTTTTTATAACAAAAGTTGTGTGGACATTCCATTGCGACTTTTTGCAAAAGCGACACAACCGCACGAATGGCGCCCTGAGACTTAAAGGATATCCTTAACCATTTGTGCCAAGCAAAGTTTCGATTTTTTGCTGCATTGTCTGCTTACGGTTATGTCTCCCTGGGGAGCATTTTACCACTCTACGGCGCAAAGACCTTGCTATTTTTTATTATTCTACGTATTTCCTCTTGCACTGTTATCGAAAATCAATGTAAACAAAAAAATACTATAAAATATTTTAACTCTGTACTAATGAGCATGTAACTAAGTAACTTTATTTTGAAAAAAGCGTTCTAACATTGGAGAGTTTCATCAAAATATAATAGCCTGACGGCAGAGTAGTTTTCAAAACAAGTCCTCAAGTTTAGAAATTTTTAAAAAAATATATAAACTGATACTTCCATTTTATTTATATATATCTACTTTGTTCTATTACATGTTTAGTGTCCTAAACGATTATTCTTTAATTTCTGTGTACCTATAATTATTCCTACGACGAAGGCCCTACAACGCGTATATCTTACGAGACAAGAGCCATTAACCTGCTTAACGTTAAGACGCTACGATGTGCTTGTAAATTTTTCATTCTCGATGTTATCCCGTTGGAGGGTTACCTCCTGCATAATAAATCTATGTCATAGGTTTACCTATCAATTTACTTTACAATATTCTTGTCATGTACTACCTTGAGAATGTTTCTCAAAGCTTATGAGAATACTGTTATATTCCTATGGAGTTCATCGTCATGTCACACGTAACTCATACATTCTTTACGTAGGTATGTGCATCTATAATTCTACATACTCCATATATGTAGGCACATCTCATTCCTAGAGTTCCAGTAACATGGGATTATCTTGAAAGTCAATGAAACATAATACCCATGTGTTCTCTTGTTACGCTCTCGTGGTTACATAAATGGGAAAATTCTCATTTCATTTGCCGTGTAGATATCATCTCTGAGCCAAAGTAATTAAAATTATCCGCAACATAATCATCGGCGATTGTGTCATCACGGTACTTTAATTATAGATTCTGGTAATTATATGCAAGATTTTATATATTTTACACACGTAATAAGTAACTACTGTATCTACCCAAGTTTATTTTTGACATAAGATAATAGTTTGATAGTGAAAAACAATGCTTATTACTTACTAGGTATTACTAAATGTGAGTTTTAAATGACGATAGTTTATCATCGTAGGTAGAAGATAAATAAAATATAAATTTCTGTTTTAATGTTAAAAGAACAGATTTGCACTACGTGCATATGAAAGTATATGCGGTACGTACTTATTGTAAAAAATCTATTGTTAAAAAATTTTATTATTTACATTATTTGTCTATCTGTCTGTTTGTTATAGCTTATCGATATCGATCGATCGAACGATTATGAATTTAACTAGCAGATGACGGATGTTATAATGAATAATTTTAGCTACTTACCTTTAGTTTTAAAAATAATTAGGATATCGTGAAGAAACGTATCATCAGTCCTCTTTGAAAATGTTGAGTTATATTTTTGTAAATGTAAACGCTGGCTAAACCACGTAGCTGGGCTACCTGAATATGCCTACAAATAACAAATACTGTTCTCAAAAATACGTTATTTTCAACTTACACTCAATGTGTACGGACTGAACTACTAATGCTCTCATTTTAAGAAAAGATTTGTATCCAGTAGTGGTACAATAATTGTTTGACGATGAACTGAAGGAAAATGTAGCAATATTTATAGGAATGTCGTCAACTACTGTATTACAGCGAATGCCGGCAATATTCACCTACTATTCAAACATCATTATCGCATCAAAGGAATGAAAGTTTTCCTCATTTGATTGTAGTCGTGATATTTTCAAACTCGTTAAGGCTGTTTGTTGTCTGCAGATAAACGGACCGCTAATCTATTTTTTGCATTGGAAAGCTTTAGAGCCGTGAACCTTTCGACTAAATACATTTAAATGGCCAAATAGAGATATTGGACATGATTCCTAGAAGACTTAACTAAAATGTTATCAAGGAAAGTGTTGTGAGTGTCATTTATTAACAGTTTAAATTCTTCTGTTCAAGTGTTATTATATTACTTCAAACCATTTGTATTTATGTTGTTTGTTGTACTTCGTATAGTATATTGATTAGAAAACAGATGGAAGAAAATACGCTAAATTGCATATTAGGTACAAGAAGTCACGAAGAACTCTATGAAAGTTTGTGGTTGTATGAAGTTGTTGAAAGTTTCGTTCGTGCTTCAATTGTTTTCAATCTAATATTGTAACAGTATAAGTAGCAATGTTGTTTCCATCAATTGTGATCCAAAAACTACTTTTTAGGGCATTATTCAAGAAAAAAATATTAGAAGCACTAACTTCCACTTTTTGACTAATATCATTGGAAGATTAGAATTTCGGACACACACAAATTAATTATCTATATATTAATACGTGAAGCGAAAATTTGCGGTACCGTTTTCTGAATATTGCGCGGAAAGCGGAGCATGGTATTAGCCCTACGTGAAAGTTCATGCAGAGAAGCTTTTTAATGGATAATATTTATGTAGTATTAAGTTACAAAATATGTATTAAATTGAACAAAATAAAACAATAAATTGACAATGTTAAATGATATCGTCAATTATGTCAGATGTCTATGTCAAAAAATGCGTTATTGCCTTTAAATGCGGCTAAGCAAATTAAACCTCATTTTCCTTATAATAAATGTTTTTCTTATGCATTGATTAAAAATACATATACAAGTTTAGTTTTTGTATTTCTTAATTATGGCCGAATCTCGACCATTGTGACTGGTCTACTAGTATGTATATATTACTTCAAAGGACGTTCGTTAGAAAATAATAATTTGTCTGTGCATGTGCTATAAAAAGTAAATGATATTATATCAAATCTAATCTAAAATAAAAAATATCGGGCTATTAAATATACATAATTCTACTAAAAATATTTCATATTTTTTAATGTTTTGTAAGTATGCCTGCAATACAAATACACGCCAAACTTTAAATTTTCTGTCTTCACAATAAAATGATTTTCTTCAGCATAAATAGCCCTTGGAAGTAGGTTATAAAAGCAACTCAGCAATAAATTATGTAACAACTTACATGTCGGACCCTCTTCCTTTCTGAATAATTTCATGTTTCCGGATCTGAATAAGTTATAGGCGCGACGTTTCCGAATTGTTCCGTAAAATTTTAATTTCAGTCGATAGGGAAATTCAGAATAGGCAATTCTTGGTCCCCTCCTCGTATTATGGAAATATTCAGTTTTACCTTTTGCGTAATATTCATTTTATTTATATCGTTGAACAATGTATTTGTTCAGATGTAAGCAGATAACAATGTAACCTTGTTTTGGCTTGTAAGGTGGCACTAGTTCGAGACGTTTTCATTTTAACTTTATTAATTTTAATACATCACTTAGTAGCAGTAGTACCCCAAGTAGTTATCAATAGAGTCAATAATATATTTACCTATACCATTTGAGGTCGGATACAGGCGACAGTGGCCACTTAATATCAAACTATTAACAGAAAATTTATCAAAAACCTACTGCTTACTTTATGTAGGCATAGACATTGTGTTGGAGGCAATTTGGTTAATGTTGCCACGAAATAATTAGTCTCCTACTGGATGATGTATCTTCAGCGTGGGTATAGCGGACATCCTAATATACGCGAAGACACGCTACATTAGCTAAGATTGTCATAGCAATTTGCACTATGACGCGCACGTGCCGCATGCAAAGTAGTCCGACATCAAACGATACTCGCCCGCTGCGTTCGGCGAATAACTCAGGACGTAATAAAAATATGTAACGAGTAGCCGGGATCGCGGTTTCACTCGCAATTATATTGTATGTCCGTATCTTAACCCTAAATTACCCCCTAAATCAAGTCAAGAATTCTGTCAAAGAATCGACACTCTAAAGAAACAAAACTAAATGTATCCTATGGAAACTATATTTATTTCAAGACTGTAATCTATCTCTGTACCAACTTAAATCTTAATCTGTTCAGACGTTATGCAGTTATAGAGTGACAAACATCCATCCATCCTCACAAGATTTCAGCTTTATAATTTTAGTAAAATAAGACTTGTTGACCAATTCGCACTTGGCCAGCGCGATGGACTAAGGCCTAATGCCCTCTCACTCTGAGAGGAGACCCGTGCCCAGCAGTGGGACACTAATGGGTTGACGACGAAGACTTGTTAATGTGCTAGCACCTGTGTGGTTCTGCAGCAGTCAAAAGCAGTGTAAAACGCTGCGTTATGATTTTAAGGATGTGTGATGAGATATACTCATCCGAGGGGTTCCGACTTAGTCCTCAGGGAGCTACGCATGTAGCGGACCTTAGGCTTAACTAATCTTAGTTGGAGTTGATTAAATATATTCATAGGTGACAGTAGCCACTAACCTTAGGTTGGACTGTACACTCATTTGAAACTTAAAAAGAGCAATAAGAACAGGTACCAAATTAAACATCCAGGCTGCCTTCTATAAATGGTCATTCCAGCCGCTGTTACCGCTTTGCAAATAATTATTATGCAAATCAATATACAAATTACGAGTATAAATATGCTCTTTAAGACGTTTAAAACTAAAACAGCAATTCTGCGATACTGTTACCATGCAGAAATAGTTGTGGTGACCGTGTTCCAGAGAGTTCCATCACATACATATCAACTGGAAATAACTTATAAAATCCAATTTGTGCATGTAATAATACGATTCGCAGGCCACGTAATAAATAATAATTTTACGATTTAACCTTTAACTCTACTTATTGTTTCAAGGTTTTAAAGCAAAATATACGGCGTGTATATTTTTGATAAAAATACGACTATTCTCAAAACTGGTATGGTAGCTAGTTAACTACGGTGCGAGCAAAAATAATAAAACCAAAAGTTTAAGAGACAAAATGTAGACTCTTTGTGTATGTCGACTCTACCATCCTGATTCTTTCTTACAGCCGCCGTTGACTAGACGTCTAGTAGAATCTTCCCTCGTCTTGTTAAGCCTTTTCAGAGTTTTACGACCTATCTCCTACGAAGTACGGACATACCCATACTAATATAACGTTCTTTTTGTTCTCTATGATCTAAAGTTTATGATGGTATGGGCTATAAAGCATGCGTCCTAAAGCTATAAAACTTAGAACGCATCAATAAGCCTGCATACCCCCAATAAAGAACATATCTACTTCACTATGTTTCTGCAATACTGGTAGTTACATGAGCTTATCCGACATATTTTCCGTACGTGGGAATGTCGTCAAAAACATTTTATTAATAAACTTCATTGAAAAAACGTTGATGAACTTGCAAAAATAATTCTGAGTCGCTCACTTATTTCGGTAACTTTCATCCACGTACGTAGAAAGTGGTTTAAAATGTTTCCCACGAAATTTAGAATAAAAAGGTCACCGAAGATAAGTTCCGAATTCGTATGTTCAAAGAATTTGCGGAAAGTAGCGAGATAAAAGTAGCAGTGAATAATAATTGCCAAGCATTCGAAAACGACACTTTAAAAAGTTATACAGTTAATCGAGTAATTGAAAATAAAGAATAGTAGACGTTTCGTACATTTTTTATAACAATGAACACTTTACAGTGTAAAAAAATATCGATTCGGGAAACAAATAAAAAAACTTAAATTATCTGTATTCTTGCCTTTTATAATCCTTCCATGATTCACAATAACCATAGCAATGCGCTACTTTCAACTTAATTGTATCTTAAAATTTAATCTAAATTATTTTTGTACCAAATGGACTACTTAGTATGTACAATTTACAAGGCAGGTTAACCGTGGCTAATTAATTGTTGACTAATATAATTACTAACAAACTTAATTACTTTATAAAGTTATACATATCTTCTTTTATATTAATAAGTGAAGCGAAAACTTGCGGAACCATTTTTAGAATACTGCGTACAGAGAAGAGTATGAGATTAGACATATGTGAAAGTTTGTGGATAGAAGAAGCGAGAAGAGATAATATTTATGTATGATAACTGTTACAAATATATTAAATTAAATTGAATAAATCATGTATTGTTTACAACAATACTGACAGTGTTAAACAATATCGTTAACTATGTCAGATGTCTACGACAAAAAATGCTTTAAAATGCGGCTTGAGAAATTCAAACTAATTTTCCTTACAATGAATTTTTTTCTAATGCACAGACGAAAAATGCATATAAAATGTAACGGAGCTGTGGTGAGATGCTTTAATGTTGTGAGGCTATAGAAGTGGTGAGATGCGTTAAAATGGTCAGTTGCGGTGACGAGGGGGAGGAGTGGCGGGGTGAGGAGAGGTGATTGACGTTGTCAGAGCTGTGATTATTGAAAAAGGAATTATAGCTATAAATAATTTTCTTATGAACAGAAATCTTTAATTGAAATTAAATAAAGCTCTATATAAATTGGATGTACAATTGTCGCGGGCCCAGTCGTTCACTTTAATGTACACTAAAATAAAATTTGTATGTATTTGTGTTATAATAAAAATATAAAGATTTATAGTGTATAAAGAACCTGTTAACTTAGATATAATTAGTGCATATGCAATATTATTTATTTTTCACTTCATTTCAGATGCAAGCCGCAAGTGGCAGTACCCTCTTGGGGGCACAATGTCGGAGTAACGCGGAGTGCAAAATCTCAAATTCCCTTTGCAACAAGGGAGTCTGCGCTTGTCAACCTTATTACGCACAAGTTGACAACTCTACTTGTCTTGAATGTAAGTGTTTATGATGCTGCTTATAGTTTATAGTTTTAAGGGAGGCAGAACACTTTGTGATTCGACTCCGGAGCCATCACGACCGCACCTATTTCTGCATAACAACTGCAGTGTTCAGCGCTACCGTGTTTTGATTTGAATTTTGAGGTAAAAGAGACTTATGGTACTTGTCCGAGGCGTTCCGACTTAGTAGCAAAGCAGCTGTGGCCTACCCTACATAGGACTAATCTTATATGATTGTCCTTGGGTGGCAGTGGCCACTTAACATCAGGCGCCGAATGTTCGTTTTCTACTTTCAAATCATTAAAAAAGAATGTTTCTCGGAAACATCGCATACCCAGAAGAATTGCGAAACACAATGCTTGTATACAACGGAGACGTGTCTCCTATTACTTAATTGAATGTAACTTTTTATGACGAGTGGCCACACGCGGCTTCATCCGTCGTTTCTGCGCACAAGTTTTCCAAATTTTGGGTTCCTTAACTTAAAAAAAAAACTTTTTTTATTACGCGTAGTTTTATAAGTATTGATATTACAAACCGACTGTTATATAATCGACACAAAATAATTTAAATCATGTTTATCATAGAGACAGCAAGAAAATGATATGAAAATATTTATTACATTAGTTCTGAAATTCTTCATACGAATTAGTTATCGAATTTACACACATTGTCTAACCTAACCTTACTTTCGCAAGCTTTCTTTTTTTGTGCAACAAGTACATAATAAATACCTACTGGTAACTTCACGAAATAGTGAGATAGGGCTTTCTTATACAATATCAAAATTGTGTTTATAAAAAATACAGTCAAATTGATAACCTCCTCCTTTTTTGAAGTCGGTTATAAACATTGTCGGCAACTTGCTTATAACATTACAGAAATACTTATCTAACGTTACGCGTAGATAATACAGAATATGACAGTTGCACGACTTGTTAAAATGTTAGGTATGTATACTTGTCCAGTTAAGCTGGTAAAAGGTATTTCACATCCCATCAACTGTTACGACAATTGCGTTTCGTTTGTGGTTTTCACTTCCAACCATCCCGATTGCTACATAAGTGCCTAATCTTCTTTATGTGGTAAATTCTGTGGTGAACCGTTTAAATTACTTTCACTAAAATGATCGACAACTACCGTCGGCGGGTTTTCATAAAGATCCGAAAATTAACTTTTGGACCAATTGTGCTTGCAATATCGCCATCAATTGTGGCTACATAAATCATTTTTCCAACTGAGATGAAAGTTACGTTATATCAGTTAAAATGCAAATGTTTATAGACACGTTTTCTCGAGTACTATTCATTACTAATATATTCTATTATATTATTTGTACCTATCTACGACACACTACTTCAAAAATGCAATGTTGTACACATTATATAAATCACTTTTTTATATCTATGAAATAAATGACGCAATTGTAGTTCTGATGATAATTACTCACTTCTGCCCAAAACGAAAAAGACGATGAATACGAAGGAAGTCCTGTCCTAGTCTTATCCTAGTAAGCAAGTGATTACTTAACAAATAAAACTGTCTGATCTGTAGTTGCTTCCGCTAAAATTGTATTAGGAACGTTTTTTAAAAAATGAGAGAAAATTGGCGCTAGATTATTAATATTGATGTGCATATTGACGTAAAGGATCTATTTTGAAAAATATATCTGATGAAATGATTTAAAATCAAAAGGATGCGTTGCCCGTTAGCCCTGGCCCGTAAGGACTAGGTTGTCACGCCTTACGACATCATTCGAATCAATATATAGCAACGTTAAATAACCGTTAGATAGACGTACCCACAAAATAGCCGCGATTGTGCCTCTAAAGCCGTATCATAGGGGATCTTTCATCGTAACCACTCCAAAATGAAGTTAAAAAGGGTATTAACGTATATTGAATATTGAACACACAAAAAATTCGTAAGTACAGTACAGTCTTTGCATTTTAACTTTGCTTTCACTGGATTTTTTATTCAATTATTCGCAATTAACCCATCACTGTCAGTTATTGAACGACGGACGGGAAATACTTGTATAGGCCAAGTGAGTTATTAACCTGTGTTTATTTTATCGTTTTAGATATATTTTTAGGACTATAATCTTTAGACACGCATCGAATTAGATCTTTTAGTCGTTTAATTACTACTTAAGCCGAAGTGAAAGTATCTTCTATCTAAAAGTTGTATTAAAATCGATACTGACAGTTTTTAGAACTTCGGTACAGAGTTAGATGATTAAATAATAAACATTTTACGACTTATTTTATTCCGTACGTTCATGATATCGAATCATGAAAATACAGTTTTAATTATTTATTTTATTATATCATAACCGTTATTAACCTCTTTATTATTTCTTCCGTGTTGATATCAAATATAGCCGTGGTCCCTAGTAACTAAGATTGCAAATACGCTGCCACAGACCCTGTCCCACGCAAATTGTTCAGCATTGCATGACGGATATTCTATATTTATGCATCTTCTCCAATGATGTCTAATAAAGATGCAAGGTTGCGGCCGCAAAATAATGTTTACATATCCTGTATTTTCTTATTATAGTTTATATTTTAGTAGGTTTTAATTTGAAATTCTATTATTGTAGCTATCATTTAAAATCTGTCGTTGTGTCGTAAGATTGTTGTTTTGCAAATTGGTGCACGCGCCTTTATACCTTTTACCGCTAATAAACTAATATTACTGCATTCGTAATTAGATAATAGCTCATTGTAGAGTTACACTAATAAATTTATGATGCAACGAAGCATGAATTATGGAAAAATAATTAATATTATTATTCACTTGCACTTTACTATTTATAAGTATGTACATAAATACAGCCATTATTTTATGTATGAACATTTTATAGTCTTATTTATATATTTCATTGTAATATGACGGTATAACGTTATCGCCAAATTAGAGAACGCGAATAGAATAGAACTGAATTCCATCTCGTTCAATACTTTATATCTACCGAGCCTTATTCAAAGATAATTTAGCGATGCGATGCTATCACGCCTCCATCTAAGGCTTTTACTTTGATCGTCCCATAATCCCACGCTTATCTTACTTTCTTTACTCTTTCCTCAAAGTGGGCTCCGACCAAAATGGTTAAGTAGATCAGGCAAATTACAATTTATTTTGGTAGACCTGTAGGACAGTCTTGCTAAGTCACTCATTTTCCCTTTAACCCTTTACTTCGATGCTGACTTAAATATGAGCAAATTTAATTAAATTTTGATATTCACTTTCTTTCAATATGTAACTACCTATATAACCATCTGTTCCACGCTAGCGTCTGATACATAACGGAGAGTTTTGTTCATAAAGTTATGATACATAGGGCAGGGAGTCAGCCTAAAATGTGTTCAACGAAAAAAAATAAAGCAAATGAGGTTACCTATCTGTCTATCTACATTAAATAAAGATAAGTTTAGGTTTCTGATCTTCCCTCTTTTATTATTTGTTGGGCACTCGCACTCACAGACCTGCCTACGGCTCCCTTAATCTAAATATGTTTAATAACTCTATGGTGTTATTTAGCAAAAACTGTTAAGATCTTTCTTCTCAACTTCGCTAACTTCGCTAAGTTGGCGTTGGCTATATTGTTCGAGGATAACCATTTATTACCGTTGTTATTTCCATAGAACAAAAAGTTTGGTATTCCGTTTGGGATATATTATGTAGACTTCCCTTATGTTCGTAAAGTCGCAACGTATTTACGAGTTATATAAGCAAATTACTAGCCTGCTTGAGATTCTCGACTACGGATTAGTCGTTTAAAATATAAACCGATCGTAAATAAAAAAAAACGATTTTCGTATAAATATTTCCAAAAGGTGACAGACAAAGTTATATGCATTTATCATAATAGTATGAACATTACATGATTATAATATACAATGTATTTATTTACTTTTCTATAGTTTTAGGGCTGAAATTAGTTGGTAGAAGATCCAACCCTCCATGCAATGATGCTATTATCAATCGTAAATTTAGCTATTTGAATTTAAACTAATGGACTAATAAATATAACAAAACAAAAAAACGCTTTCTACACTCATAGCCCCACAGCAAGATTATCTCCTGTGTCGTAGATGCCATGGACACACAAACACGAATACACAAACACCCAGACCCAGAACACAAATCTAAATTCATCATTCAGATATCTGTCTGGCCGGGGATCGAACCTGGAACCCACTGCGTGTCAGACCGATATGGTGACCGCTTTAGATGACG
>DWNY01000215.1:0-18793 GCA_018250635.1 Telegonus apastus | reverse complement strand
CGTAATTATGAATGAAATAAGTATCTTAATACATTTATTATTATATGGTCAGAACAAAAGGAAATGAGCTTACTGACCACCTGAAGGTAAGTGGCCACTGCCGCCCATGGACATCGGTAATCCCGGATAAGATAACAGTCCTATGTGAGGTCAGTTGTTGAGTAGAAATTAAATGCTACCCGTGATTACTCAGATGGAATAGTTCTCTCGATTATCACTCTTCATACCAGAACACAGCTGTGCTTATAGTGATCATATCAGACGAGACTGCGGTTTTGTTCGCAATTATAAAAAATGTAACATGAAATTCATATATCTAATAATTTATAGATAAATTCAACAATTCTATCTAAATAACATAAAGATAAAAAGACAAATCTTTCAAAAAAGATAAAAAAGTGTCCTGTCATTCCAAACTTATATCTGTACCAAATTTCATCCAGATCTGTTCAGCCATTCTAAAGTTATAAAGTAACAAACATCCATCGATTCTCACAAACCCTCAATTTTATGATATTTGTAAGATGTCATTTATAATGATACAAGATTTTTTAAAGTTTTAGATTCACTACAGAATGAAAGCGTGGCTCTGATCCGAGTTTTTCATATGGCGTTATGAAATGGGGTTCTTCAAAAAAGGTGCAAAAAAGAAATCTCCTTCAAAGCCGGCGATGCATTGGCGACTCCTCTGGTGTTGCAAATGTCTAGACCACGGTGACTGCTTTCCATCAGGTAGCCCGTTGCCGTATCGTTAAGTTTAATTATAGAAAAGATCTCATAATGTTTTTTTGCCTCGAAGGGAAAGTAAAGTTCCTTATAGCGCTTTATCAAAACATCACAAAACATGCCGTAGGTCCTAAAAAGGGATAGCGATACTTCCGTAAGCTACAATAGAGGACAGAGGCATTTTCAAAGGACAACCGACTAACAGGGTCATCACAATTTATTTATTATTGTTAAGGTTGTAGTAACAAATGCGCATGTATTACAGCTTACTGTTAGTGGTCACCGCTGCCCTTAATCTGTCTTTTCGTTCGACTCCGGCGGCACCACCGCCACACCTATTTCTATGCCTAATAACAGCAGTGTCAAGTGCTGTAGAGTTTTGATTTGAAGTAAGGGAGACATACTTATTTAAGGCATTCCAACCTAATCCTCAGGGGTAGCAACGCATCTGTTGTCAACCTTAGGTAGGATGTTATCTGGTGTTAATTACGGATGTCCACGGGTGGCAGTGGCCACTTACCATCAGGTGGCCTGCATGCTAGTTTGCTACTTCCAAACTATAAGAAAAGATGCGTCCCTACTCCTGATGGCTAAGATGGTCACCTCATTGTAAGTTTGTTGGCAACCACACTCTTCCACTGCTTCACAATAGGTGTGACAGTGGTACCTCGTTCTTTGCGGCGGAAGCTAAATGACTTTAGAAACAATTTCACCACCAAATTAATATATGATACAAAAATGTAATTTTAAATTTAATATTGTTCAACCCTACAGTTATCATTGATAGCATCTTATTCCGGGAAATAATATTGTTTGTGCCGCTGTGTAGCGTGATGCCGACAT
Source organism: Telegonus apastus (assembly GCA_018250635.1). Lineage (NCBI taxonomy): Eukaryota > Metazoa > Arthropoda > Insecta > Lepidoptera > Hesperiidae > Telegonus > Telegonus apastus. The sequence goes on along the minus strand of DWNY01000215.1, from coordinate 17,224 downwards.
TCAAGCTTAATTTATATATAAGTAACCATAATTTAGTAACCACCAGTTAAATTGACAATGCATATAGAAACCATCGACAGGACCTTTTTTTTTTTGTTTTCGAGGGGGAAACCTTCAAAAGGTACCCGACACCGTGGGAGCGATGCCGGGTCATGTGGGATTTTTATCGCACTAAAACCCCCCGGTGGCCGTCCTCAGCGCTGCGTGGAGGACTCCGGGAACTCCGACGGAACGCAACCGGAGCCCTCCAACCTAGTCCTCAGGGGTAGCAATATTATAAGTATAAAGACTACACAGCTTTAGACAAAAAAGCTTTTACGAACAAGACGAATAAATTAGACCGCTATTTTGTGAGCATTTAATTAGGTGTCGCTTAATCCGCCAACCAGACGTTGCATATCTGCTTCCATGATCCGGTTTTTTTTAATGTTAAATTTTTTGCATTGCTATTTGTTAGGAGTCTATTTCCTTTCATACTCCACGTTACCAGTACAACATCAATCTCCCCCGTTGTAAATTGCATTGCGTTCGCATTCCTCTTTTTACCTGTCTGTACTGATGCGCTACGCGTAGTGTGATGTGACGGTACCTTTGCTGTCGAATGCGGAATGTGGTGGGGCCTTTATGCCGAAATCCCTATACAGAGCTCAACTGTCGCACTGTCTCGGACTAAAACAGACAGACGTTACCGCTCATACAAAATAAAAAAGCATTCGTAAGCCGATTTGTGTTGTATGTAAGAATTTGAGGCTGAATCGGTCTACTTTAGTATTATTTTTTGTTTAAAATTATTTTACATATTACGTATGTTTTTTTTATAACATGTAGTAAATGAGCATGGAGTCCACCTGATGGGAAGTGACCACTTCCGCCGTGGACATATGTAATCAACCCCAGGTAAGACAAAAGTCCTACCTGAGGATAACATTGCGTTGCTACCCCTGACGACTAATTTGGAATGTTTCGGATAAGTATGACTTCCTTACCACACCCTCTAAACCATAACAAAGCGAGGGTTAACATTGCTGTTATTGGGCAGAATCAATAGCTTCGTAAAATTAAAATTTAATCTTTAACATTACAATTACAATTTGACATACAAAAAAAAATCATCAAAATCGTTTCAGCAGATTTCAAGAGAAACCCGAGCAAACGGACTAAAGGACGAACACGCAAACAAATTAGGGTTGAAACATTTTTCCGAGGCATCGCTCAATCTTCTCTGAATCCGTCGTGTGTCGAACAAATTGCATCGCGTCTGCCTCATGGATACGAATTCAGTGTGATGTGATGGATATACTAGTGCAGTGGCAACCGGTGTGTTTTTGACTCGTTTTTTGAACTTATCCATGTTGAAAAAGTCTGTATCTGTATATATAATAAAAATGTAACTCGAGCTCGCTGTCTGTGTGTTTAAAATTACTTACCGCCAAAACAACGGAATTGAATTCATGGAAATGTAGATATATTCATAGTACGAATCTTAACTTAACATTTAGGCTTTATTTCATCAAAATCGAACCGCTCCATAAAATGTAATTACAATTTAAAGTCAGAAGTAACTTTTCTTAGTGGACTAGGTGGCGTTATTGTAAAAACATCACTGCCTCACGGGCAAACTTCTAAATACAAATGGCAGAACAACGTTCGTACTCGGTCAGGTAGTACTTAGAATATGATGTTTTATGGTATCAAAATATGTACTTTGAATATTCCTTTGCTACAATCTTAGTATTATGATTAATGTTTCCTACCTTTAACGTTTTTTATGTCACTTTAAGCGACATCCATGTTGTGTTCTAAAATTGATGTTATTATAGTGGTTAATAACGCAGAATGTTTAGCAGACACTGTGTGGGAACTTAAGCTTAAGAACTTTGTGAGCATTCGAGGGGTTCTCCGTAGATTAAATTGGCGATGCCGCATGAACAATACGAGTGTAATGTTGACATTTCTTCGCAGTTCGCCCGGACGTCCATTCCCCTCCTATCGAGGCTAAAACCCATTGATTTTGCGTTCCACGAGAGATTACTTCCCGGAACGTTTACCGTGTTCCCCTCTCAGATGGTGGAAGTTACCCGACGAGTTTCATGCAAGATTAGTTCGATATGAGCTCTGAATTGCGTTCTATTGGCGAATATTCGATAAAGTTCCGTTTATATATCCTTAGAGTTTTGTCGTAAATCACGTAGTTTTGTTATCTGAATGTCCAATAAAAAAGCTTAGTGGTGTAGAATGTACTTACATTTTCGTGAAGTTGTAGTTGGTATTGTTATAATTAAGTATGAAATTGACGTCAACAATTATTTTAATGTTGTTGTGTAAATTATATTTATAGTAGGTGTTCCGAGTTGTTTATTTGCTTTAATCACGTTACGCATTAATTAAAGACTAAATAATAATAGAAATATTTGTTATATTTAACGTGATCACTTGTATGTAAGTATAGAATATCACAGAGTTAATGTAGAACTTCGATATTCATATGAATTTTGATATTGATTTCACGTATTTAGGTACTTTTCTTGGGTTTGTTATAAAACCATTTTAGCGTTGGTTATAATTTAGACGTCTACGATGGTGGATCCAGGGGAAAGTGGCTAAGGGGCTCACCTCAACTTATCCATGACCTTTTAGGGGGCGACATATTTTCAAAAAAAGGCCGTTGTATCACCGTTTTGACGTACTGTACTCTACTGAGAAATTTTCACGGCATCTATAACTGGTTTGACTCAAACGTATACGCCGGATCCGCCAGTGGACGTCCTTATCAATTCGTCCGTTTACCTTCGTTCGTCGTCGCAGGTGACGCGCAGTACAAGCCGTACGTGACGGCGCGGCCGGAGATCGGCACGGTGGACCTGGACGGCGACGAGGACTTCGTCGTGGTCGGCTGCGACGGCCTGTGGGACTTCGTCAGCGAGGACGACGTCGCGCTCGCCGTGTACACGCAGCTCGCCGCTGATCCAGGTTAGTTTTCATATATTTTTTATGAATTTTAGCGTACCGAATTAAATTCAATCGTCGCGAGCAAACCTGAGATTTCTTTAAAAAGAAAGGTTCTTAAAGGTGTGTCAAGTGTGCCACTTCGCACTTGGTCATTGCGGTAGGCGATGGCCTAATCCCCTATGAAAATCTTTTAAAGTTTTGAACCCTTTTTTTGAAGGGTATGGTAAGAGAGACATAATTATTCGAGGCGTTGTAACTTAGTGCTCAGGGGTATCAACGCATCTGTGGCCGCCTTAGATAGGACTGTGGCCAAAGTTGCCACTTACCATCAAGTGCAGGGTCATTTTCTACTTTAATAAAATATTAAAAAAAAGTTTGAGATCCGTGACCTGCAGCTTTGAAGCGATACGAGTGATGGGTGTTCTAATTGCAAGCTCTTTGATTTATTGGATATTGTATTATCTGTCTTAATAGTGAATCGAAATATGAAATGGAACTAGTGAGTTTTGCGTGATGTTTTCGAAGGTATATAAAATATTATGAATATGAATAAGCCAACCATATCCTAAACTTTTCTTATTTGGAGATATGATCGGGAAGAGTTCAGAACAGTAATGTATTTTAGTTTGTAAACTATTTTGCGTCTTACTGTTGCTAGATGGAGTTTTGTAACACAATAAATTTTTAAACTTTATCTTGAACTTTGTAAAAATCTTTAGCCAAGTATAAGTCACATTCCAGCTTAGTGGTTTAGTAGTAGTACGCATATTTTATAAAATTGACACATTTTTTGTGATACTCTTACTGTTCTATTATTATATTCTGTTTATTAATTTAGTGATTTTCATTTATGGTTATGCGAATATTACCTAACGCGAGCGGTAGCTTAACAAAAGTAAAAATTGTTTTCAGTCCTTTTAGAACCATATTTAGTTAGTGACACAGTTGCTGTAAAATTAATAATTTGCGAAGTAAACAACATTGTATGGCATACGGTTATTATTATTCTTATATCAGTTAACTGTGATGCCTTTGACATATTGTGTCGGATTGTATACCGTCAAATCATCCATTGTTATACAATTCGTAAAATGTAAATTTGAAAAGCAAACATTATCATTGCCTTACATGTATGACATTCGAGAATTCTTTGGTAATGCTAATATCCACCTATTATGATTCATATTGTAATTTATAACGATCGTATTCAATGTGTTGACTCAGTACACACATTTTTAGATCTGGTATAGAATTGGGATCGATGATCTAATGTCAATGTTTGATCTGCAAAACGATTTGGCGAACAATAATGATTGGCACGATTGAAGCATTATGATATTGGGTCACATGACTGTGACGCAACGAGTGTTTGCTCCGAAACAACAGTGCTCTTAAAGACCAGCGTAATGAGAACTTTCACAGATGTTACACACATTCGGAACGATCACAAGACGTGGGGTCGGCGGAGTTTGGTAGTCGTAACTTAGGCGCCCTCAAGTCCTCGTAAAGTGTCTTTAATGGATCGCAAAGCGCGGGCGAAAAGGGCTTTTATGTTGCACAACAGATTTTTTGTTGTTACGTAAATGTGAGGGCTTTTCATTGTCGCTCTCACGGAGAACGGGGGTTGCTTTGCTCGCGGCACTTTCACCGATTGTTGCGTTAGAACGGCGGCGGTTTCCAAACAATGGAATAGGCTTAGAAGAAGTCTCTCACGTGGTGTAAAGTAATACCGACTCAAAAAAAAAACAGCACCAGGATATGTTATGTAAATACAGTGAACAGACCACTTTATTTAGCCAATGACTAGTTTTTGAATATATTTAATCGGTATTTAGCTAGTCATTACAGAAGAATAGCGTCTTCGCTTAAATTTAAATTTATTTCACATTTGTCAATTGTACCAAGTCAGTTCCAACCCAATACCAGTTTTTTTTCATGTTAACTAACATTAGAACTTGTGATATATTGGTCATTTGTTATGAACTGTTACGTATTAATTTCTTAAAGTAATGTAATTTTGATGAAGCTTATAAATCTTAACGATAGTAATTATGGGGTTTGAAAATGTTATTTGACTATCGTATTACAATAATGACGATATGCAATTTTCTAATCACATGATTCATGTACTGTAATCCGGTTTGACATATTCCCTTGCTGTCCACACGGGAGTCTGTCAACCCGTTGACAGCTTGACAGTGTGAATCGTAGGGGATTTAATGCCCGCTCGGATATTCAAACTCGAATTTCTGTCATGTGATTAATGTTGCTCAACTTACGACATCAACACTCAATTAAATTCAAGGGATAGACTGTCATTACCGATTCCGTATCACGCCAGCCGCGTTGAAAGGAAACGCTGCTCCTTTAGTTTTATTTAGCGGTTCGACGTTTTTACTTACCGGTTTCTTTGTTTGAACGGGGCTTGCGAAAAAGTTTAATGCGGACAACAAGAGTGTATTTTTTGTTCCGTAACGAGATTGCTGCGGTGCCTAGATTTCAGTCTGGCTGTGGTCAGGCGGCCGCAACAGCCCCACAATATTGTGTCGTAATTGCGTCGGAAGTGGGGAAGTGTAGAAATTGGATACTTTGTTTTCTCTACGCCACAGTCGCGCTCCTGGCCTCCCCTCCCGTGTCCTTATGAAGCCTTTTTAATTATTAGCTCACCAACCGTACTGTAACCATTGTCTCCAATGAATGATGAATGTGTACAACAAATGCCAACAAATTGGTTACGTTGTTCATTGGTTCACGTCGAAATTATTGATGAGTGCGCTTAGTCTTAGCCGTGTAGAAATAGCCCGTCTTTAGCCACGAATAATAATTAATGACAAGGTATTATATAAGCATATACAAAATCATCTGACAACATTTAGGTCTAAGTGAATTTATCATTTATTTATCCCGTATTCACGATTCACTCCCAAGTGGACATACGACGGCCTTATTGGATTATGAGTTTTAACAGTTTAAACTGTCGGAGTCGGGATTCAAACAGGGGTGGCCGGCCGGCACTAATGCGGCCGGTGGCAGTGAGGATTATGTGATCACGTTACCTGGGCATTTCTCGCTTTCAATCTTATTATCGAGCCTTTAAAGTGTTATTTCCTCGAGCTGCTACATTTCGAGTTGAATGCTCGATTTTTGATCGGGTGAAAAAATTCCTCAAGTAATGTACTTTTGTTAGAAATGTTAGAATTAATGGCTCGGTTAAGTATTGTACTTCTATGCGTGGTAGATAATTAATAACGACCTATGGCTTTACGGCATATTATTATTTCTTATTTATACTTACGTCCTTGTGTGTTTTGATAGTCGTTGTGAATGGTTGAATGTGAATGGTTGAATAAGAGGTATCGTTACGAATAGCGTGCACTACAACAGCGTTACATTCCTCGGTGGAATTGTGCACAAAAGGCAGAGTAGGTAGTGTGAGTACCAACGGGCACGGGTCGTGGGGCAGCGCGCGGCCCCGCAGTCTACCGCGCCGGCGATCCCGCCGATAACATTGTACGATATTAGGGATGTTATGAAGTTCCGTATCTGTAACCGAAACTATCGGATATCCGAAATAAAAATCTATCCGAAACGGTAACCGAATCCGAAATAAAATATAACACAAAATTAATGGTTTCGGCCTAGCAGTGCCGACACAATAACTGTTCAGGTTTCTTAATTGCAAATAAATGAAATAATTCACTTCGTTGTACGTTATGTTGTGTCACTATTCCTTAAAAGTAATTTATCCTTAACCGAAACTATTGGATAATCCGAAATAATTTCATATCCGAAGCCGGTATAATTTTTTACATAGCCGTATCCGTATCCAGATCCGAAATTTCATATCCATACATCCCTATGCGATACACCGATAGCAGATTAGAGACACGTCACACGTGACACAACAATAGCGCTGTAACAACGGCTCACGTTCTAATTACGTTTCATTCGCGTTTGATTGATTGTCAAATTGTATTGCGTACAAGTTTATAATTAACGTACCACGTGGCAGAGGCACGGCCCGAGCTGTGGCCGGGCGGACATCAGCTCAGAATGTTTAGATTGTCTTGGTCACTTTAGGTAATACAACTAGGCCTACCTTAAACAAGAAATATGTACTATCTACCTATTTTATAGTTTGAAAGTAGAATAGTAGTAGACGTCTGTAATCCATTTTTGTTGTATTTTGTTTTTAAGTTAATAAAATGTATTTAACACCTTATAAGTGCATTTAACTAATACGGAGCTTCTGGTACCTGAGTTAGTCAAAATTGTGTTTCAGGAATTAGTATATTCTCCCACTTTTGAGTACAACTTAACTTACATAATGAGACGTGAAAAACAAAAGGAATTCTGGTTCTAATAGCAGGTTATCATGTAAGTCGTAAAATTTTCTGCTCCATTTTACTAATTCTATACAATAAGTCCAAAATAAGGTAACGTTGTGTTTAGTTCTAAATTGTTTTTTCTTTGTTTACTCACCTTATATTACTCGTTTTTCAAACAACCTTGCGAGTAAAAAGAATGATTCATACAATGTTCATGGTTAATCTGGTCACTTTAGTTGTACGAAAACATTTCAAACGCTCTATGTTGTACAGTATAGAGTCTTATCTCCACAATGGAATGAAGAATGGTGCGCGCTAAATGCCCGCCCCGTGTGATATTTCTAAAATATGTGTGAAACGGCACGTTAATTATTATAACGCTATTTTGATCAAGATACGACATACAATAAATTCATACATTCTTTATGAATCATGGTTTTTGATATGAAACTTAATGAAATGTATTTGTATAAATAATAAGCTGTATAAATATTAAGATGAGCAAGATTTCCCAAAGAAAATTAATGGCAAACAATGTCCTGAACGTAGGGTACAAATTAATGACTTGATTCGGAATGAAAAACATTTCGTGATAAAGTAAAAAAGAAAGATAATAAAATAAAATTTTACATACATATATGACGTCATAATATAGTTGTAGGGTCACACGAGCCTGACAACGTCTGACCAAGGACAGGGAAGGGGTTGAAAATATAACATTTGTGTCATGTGCTGATTGTATAAAATATTTGGCCAAGTAAGAGTCGCATACAGAGGGTTCCGTTCTAGATCACATTTTATTTTAGATTTTGTAGTGCATACAAATGCAGTTATGTATCTTTTGGGCGCATACGTCACAACACAACTGTCACACCGTGAGTTCAGAGTTGCGGACACCCTGGACCCTGGACGTTGAGTCAGTCGTTATTAAATTGCCGGCGCGGACAGACGTGTAATCTACTATAATCATAGCAGCTGTAGGTATGAATTGTTAAAATTTAAAATGTCTACCTGTTACGGTTCGATAGATAAACCGAAAAAGGCTGAAAATGGTTTAATGTCCCACTGTTGGGATCCACACACTCTTTATTTTTACCTTGCATTTTTTAAGCATTTTTTGATCAGTGCTGTATTGGCTATCAATCTATTACAGTTCAAAAGATAGAGACTAGGACAAACTGCGGAGTCTTAGTAATAGGGTTCCGTTTTTACCTTTAGGGTTCGGAACCCTACAAATAGTAATCATCAACGGGCGTCCACGCAAACGTTGTGACAGGGACACAACATTTGGCATCGCCCGCGCCCGCGCGTGCGCCGCGTCGCCGGCTCTGATTGACCTTGACTCTGATCGATACGAAGGCGTTCGTTATCTGCCAACTTTCATTCATATATCTAGTAGGAAATATATCACTATGACGCCTTCTATACATAAGGTAAATAAATAAACACGATTCGATGGCGACATCGAGATGTATTTTTTTATATGCATCTGTCAGTCTTTTGAAGTCCCCTGCTGGAATGGGTGTTTTTGCCAATAATCACCGCGTCTGGCATGCAAGTTTGTGACCGCAGTAGGTATTGATGTTACACAGGAAGACGCTGCTTCACATTTGTCCTGTATTTTGTCTCTTAGTCGCCTCATACAACATCCAATGGACGATGACGTGTATTACGACGAGTATTGATATTCAAGACCGATACTACGACATATGACATGGTGTTTTCCTTTAATAATCATTTATAACCACGCTAACTGCAATTGAAGTCACACAACCTTATTAAATAAATATATACTACAAATTACCATTTGAAAATTTTCCGTCCTACATTTAGGAACCAACTTGGCAAATGTGCTTTGCTCATAAAATTTGTGTTTATATGTATGTATTAAATATGAGCTATATTTAAATGTTACATCATAATTACTAATTGGATTATCATTAGACATGAATCACTTGGTATAACTTATTATTATGTTCTTCATTAGTAATTTCCTCTTTTTGATGGAAACTTAAATACCTTTTCCTTACAAGTACGATGCAACGCTTTTGCAAGCTGACTTTATATTTACCTATACAGCTATAATGTACATGCAAGAGCCTCCTTACTGAAATCCTTTCAGTACCTAGTAATATTCCATTACCTATATCGTTTAATAAGCAGATGCAACTGTTTATGGAGTGATTCAAGTTTGTTTTATTAGTATTAACGGCGTACATTTGATAATTGCTCTAAACACTGGCGCTGTTCCTTCATTAAGTCATTGACTCGAAAATGTTTATGTTCACGACGGCGTTTATTTTTAGCGACAACATCTTGAATACTGCTGGGTAATTGCCGGCCTAAATCCAAGAGAATGTAGTTTCGGTCGTTACTCAATTAAAGTATTTAATTTCGGTTCGTAAAGTTAGCTGGAAATTCCCTAAATGTCGCTAATGGTCGCGTTTAAAGAGAATGTGTATCGATTAACGTGAGTACAGCCCTACTTGTGAAACAAGCCGTGTTCTATTCGAATCTCATTAGCATCTCTCTTTCGACTGCGCGGGAGATTGTTCATAGTTATTTCACATGGTGTCTTTCCTTATTGTTCGCGAATAGATAATTTACTTGTATGTCGTTATATGATTTTTAAATCTTTGTTCAATAATACGATTTTCGAAAATCTATTTACATATTTCGAAACCATGATGTTAAATGATTGCCTTTTCTTTCGGAATTCTTAAATAACTTTATAGACTTTTTTTTGCGGCATCTACAAAAAAAATCATAAAATAAATTATACATCAAATCATTTGTAATATTGATTTACCAATATGATTAACTAAACGATTGCAGTTGCGAAAGCATATTGAAAATCAAACTGAGAGTGTAAGATGTTCCTACGGTAAGAAGTAATTATGACCGTCGTTAATTACAAAGTTCACTAGGTATGTAATTATTCCTCGTGAGAATTACTTCAAAATATGATTAACCGATTCCCAAATTAACTCAGGCGGATTGAAAAAATTATATTTCGCTATCACGCTAATAACCAAATATAATACATTTAATCTATAGTTATGGCAGTCATATTGTCATTCAAGCAGTAATGCAATGCTGGCAGTTGAAACTGTCGAAAGTAAGCAGCTAGAAGATTTATTTCCTATGAAAGTATAGTTAAAAGTCTCGCTCTACATGTGATGCGGGGCGGAGCGGGCGCGCTAGCGGGTGGCGCTGGCGAATTTGCATTGTAAACAAGCGGCCGCGGTCGCCGCTGCACTCCTCCATGCCTCACTTGACTAATGCTATGTCTCATCACGCCTGCATTTATATCCGACGATCAACTGTTACGCGTTCCAACAATGAGGTTTTTCATCGCGTTTTGGTCCGAGCGAATTTTGCATACGACTGTCACCGTCTGACCTTCGGGCCGAGAATAAATAGTGAGCCGCTTCACCGTCTCCGTCCTCGTCTAGCGTCAGCGGAAAGAACGTCACTTGTTGCTCGATGCCATGAAAAAACAAATACAGGCTAGCGAGGCATTCGTGAGAACTGATTGATTGTTGATTAATAAAAAAAATACTTGCGGCTAGACGACCGGTGTCGGTCGTACAAAACAATGCGTCTAGTGATTGTATTTCCAGTCGAGTGGTCGTACCGCGTGGCGCGTGGGGGTGCATTTGTAATAAAAATGTATAGCGGCGGCGGAGGCGGTAGGCCCCGCGACGCCCGCGCTTGTTGCCACGCGGCCCTCTTTCTTTGACATCATTACAATTATTGTGCTACCCCCTGTCTCCTCCCGGCCACAATGATCGTAAACTTGCTACAGTAAATACGCCCGTATTTGCTTAAAGCGACATCGTAATGAAGAAGTTTTTTTTTACCGAAGGGCTCTTACAGCTACTGATTTTGTGTTGTCTCTAGACCTCACATTTGTATTAATGTGTATGTTACATCCACAGAAGGCTTTAGTGCAGGTTTTTTTTCATTAAATTAATGCAACTCTGTAGGTAGGATACGTTATCAACTGTTTACGTTGTTCAATAAATATGGCATAAAAACTTAATGCAGTTTCATATCATTCATTTTCTTTTATACATTTATAATGTAATATTGGAAATTTATAGTGAACAACAATTTCATTTTTACCATCGATGGGGGAATTACCATAACTTCCTCAATTTATCTTGAAATGGTATCGTAGTAGCTGACAAAGAACATGATAATACTTTCAGTCGGGTAACGAGTGATTGGGAAATTTTGCGAGATTTACCTGTATATTTCCTTGTTTATAATAGTTTGTAGAAAGTGTTATAAGTGTGTCGGCATTTATACAACACCATATCAAGTTAGGATTTTCGGTATCGGGAAATTCGACATTATTAAAATTGATATAATGAGTTAGACTTGCTCTAACAACTATCTTATATACCTACCTATAGCTACCTACCTATTAGGTACTCCTGTGTCCTGTATAAAGTATAAGTCTCCTGTATAAAGATACAAAATAACGGATGTCTGGTCACATTAATAGCGTAAGCAGTAATCTTAGGTATATATTGACGCTATTCATTATTATTAGTAATACCTCCTACGTACACGAGGTATGTGGAGCCACATTCATTGCTGAAACGATATTCAGGAATGCTGCACATTTTAATTTTATCTCGCCGTAAATCGTCAGCTGGAGCGCGGCCAAGAAGAACTGTACGAACCATTCGTCCGGTTTCAGGAGCACGTGGGTGGGCCGCGTGTCTCTCGTTTTCGTAACAACAACAATGATAAAAACAATGAGACGCGTCTTTGGTAAACATGAAATTTTTGGTTATCCAGTTGACATGATACGTAGTGACCACTCTAGTATTGCGGAGTTTTAACCAACTACAAATGGATAAGAAGTTAATTTATCTTCCTAGAAGCGTTACAAAGATGGTTACAGAGGACTTATTTGAATCATCTTATCTATTCCATACCGCTTTATGCTATTATATTAAATGACAAATAGAAACTGCTTCCAAAATGTGATTCATGAATTGAACGATGGAATATTTGATCAACAATTCTAACGATAGAATTAACTTTTGTGTCGCCATTTTAATCACTCTTGTGTTGTAAATATTGTAATTAACGTAGATTTTTCTATAAGGTCTATGAAAATTATCTATTTACTAAAGTAATAATTAAATCAATTTATTCGTTTATGCAATTCTTTACTTCCTCCACGCTTCCACTATCGTACACAAACGTTGAGCAGAAAAAAGCATCACTTTGAGTATTTTGTGCGATTTAAAACACAACGGGAATTTTAATGTGAATCGTTTTTGGGATATCGGGAAGTAAGCGTTTCTCGGAACCGATTTTGTACTGTACAGTTCTCTTTATATGGTATGCTTGTATGCTTTTTATATATTATTTTATCGTACTTACGATATATTACCGAAGACCTCTGATTTTTTGTGCATATATGTAACTCTTTGGCTGGCTGTGAAAAATACGCAATATTTTTGTTGCTTTTGCTTGTATCAGGTGGTTTGACTGTGACAGTTGTTTTCTTACTGAGAGATACATAATTTATGAGTACTTCGGCCGGTTCTCTAAGCTATAACTTACTGAATGTGACCGAGAGCCATTTATATTCGCATTCTCATTTTCTTGCTTTGTGATTTATTGCTGCACTAGTTTGGATCGAGCATGTACCCTATTGTGGACGTAGAATATTTAGATGTCTCTCGAGACACAAAAAGGCCGTCGGACGTTACGAATTTTGGAACTTTTGGATAATATTGGCAGGGTTATTGTTATGCCAATTTGACGACCCGCTTGGCGGAGCGATCACCATGCTTTTCTGACATGTAGTGGGTTCCGGGTTCGATCCCCGGCCAGACAAACATCTGAATAATGAATTTAGATTTCTGTTCTGGCTTTGCGGGTTTATGTATTCGTCTTTTTTTGTTTTCATGGTACTTACGACATAGGAGGAAATTCTAGTGTACAAAGCGTGATTAAAAAAATAGATATGTGATAAGTTACTTGAATATATATGGCAACGCGGACAATGTACGCGAGTAGGAAGTGGGTGAGTGTATGACACTGTCGACGGTTGGCAGGCTTGGCGGCCGCCGATATCTCCTTGCCAGTCAATTCGTCTTTACTAATTAGTTGTGCTATCGGACTTGTGGCATCGGGCACAAATTGCGGACATGCCGCATCGTCACGACACGTAGCGAAACTATCTAATTGAGTTCACACATGAACAGTGTTGCAGAATGCATCGCGCCCACGGCCCGCCGCGGTTGAACGCTTAACTCTACATTCGCCCCGTCTTGCTATTCTCATTAAGACTTAATCACTTTTGGTTATTAATTATGTTTTCGTTATTGCGATCGCTTTGTTTTTCGCTACAGCTCTGTTGAGGTCTTGTTGCTGTACCTATATACATTTATATTGCAAAGTTTTAATTTAATGCCTAATCATAGTTGCATAACGTTAAACTGCGCTTAGAACTTGTCGTAAAATGTAAGGCAAATAGATCGTAAAAAAGAAGAAAGTACTAATTTACATGTGAACATACGAGGTAATGAAAGTATCATTTTTAAATAAAGTAAAAGTGAATAAATTATTTATCTGGCTTACCACGGTGTACCATTACATTGTACACTTATACCGAAATATTTCAAAACCACAATGCCAGACATTCGAGCGGGTAACACAAAACTCACTATTACATGTTTAAGGAAGTCGTTATTTCATGTGCGGCTATCTAACGATCGATTACGTGCAATTGATGACTTGAGAACAGCATGCTATCGCCGCTTATCTACTTCCACAATTAATTTATCAAAAAATGTATCTATCGGTGTGGATCTTTATAAATGTTGTATTGGTGTGTAATCCCCAATAATGAGAGCGACCTCCCGAATAAAATAAATTGTACATTCTACTTGAGGTTAGGTTAGGTGAGCGTAAAAATTTGATATATTTATGGTATATATTTTTAAATAAAGAAGAACGTACTGAAGAAATTTCAGTACACTTTTCACCTTTTGTCAATTGATTTTCTTTTTGTGTCTATTTATCAATAAACCTAAATAAACATGAAAGTAAATTTATAAATATTTGATTTCTTATTGGATACCTACTTTTTTATTCTTATTGGATTTTACTAAATATTTTATAATTGGAGTAGGGTGCCTATGACCTTTTGATTCTTGATTTTTCAACAAAATAAGGAAACAATAAAAATAAGTAATCTAAGATCCCATAAAGTTCTTCCTTTTTTGATGATCTAGGAAGTGTTCTGCTTTAACTTCAGTTAGAACATTTATCAAAAATCTCCACCCACTGCAAAAAACCGGCAAAAATATTTTACTCGAAAAATAAAAACGACGTTTGCCCTGACATTACGAGTTCTGGACGCCATTAATAATTGAGTCCATAAAAATACAGAATAAATTTGCCGGAATATGGTATTGCGAATGGCGAGACAGCGCAGTGTTTGCACAGCGCTGTTTGGCCGCCGCTCTGTTTGCGTAACGCCATTGTGCCGTCGTTCCGTTCTCGTCGAGCTCCAGATTATCTGACAATCCCTCCCAAATTGCAAGATTTTCGTATAATGCTTCGCGCTCCACAGACAGGTGAAATTTCAGCTTCAAAGGTGTCATGATTCGTCGTGGATCGAGTCCATTATCGCCACACCTATTTCTGTGTTGTAAAAACAGTGCGGCCCTGTTTTGTTTGGTATGAAAACAGTTGTAAGACTTATACTATAGGTATATGAAGATTTGTAACTTAATCTTCAGGCATGCATTTTTGATAAATATCATGTACTTAAACCGTATCTCAAATTGGTGGTTAGTGCTCGTAGGCGGCAGGGGGTACATAACATTTTACTAACATTGCATAAAAAATATATCTAATTCTTAAAGCGATATGTCACGGAATCAATCACTCAAATTAGTTCATAACTTCATATTGTCAATAACACTTCCTTTTACAGATAAAACTATTAGTTTGTTAACGTGAAGTTACGACGTCTATATATATGTATAGATGTGGCATGCAGTTAGATAAGATGCTGAATCCGTGTATAAACAACGCACTACTGTAATAAACTATTTTGTGAACGCCAGTTCATCGACCGCGCAATTTTCATAAGCGGCGTCTAAATTGTCAAAAAAAACATTATGCGCATAAAAAATCTGGCAATCTGCTTTAGACAACAAGTCTGATTACGTTTCTTTTAAAGTTTCTGTTACACAAATGTTTCTGAAAATGTTGGTTTACTTTCTCGTGAGATCACGAGCGAGATAGAAAACTGGAAACTTTTCTTGGAATATTCTGTTTACATTATATTAGATCATTGCACTCGTGCTTTCCGAAAACGGTATTCACGTCCGGAAGTAATCGATCCTTATAACATAAGGTGTACTGACGACCATAGCGAAGAGATTGCGCGCTTGCGAATATTTTGTGCATCTATTATATTTGTAAATCAATTATTTGGACAACGGAAAAGTTTCAAAATGATAAAATGTTATTATGATTTTCTGTATACATGCAGACAATAGGGTACGTTTTCATTAAAGTTTATCACTTTTGATGTAGGTACTATCCAGGATTATTATTGTTGTTTAATTATACAATCAGCACATTTCGTTGTATTTAATTGCTAATTTCAAAAATAAATGTATTCTAACTGTGTATGTTAATACACGGGCGGTACCGCGGTCGGTAAGTTAGTTTATTAATAAATATCACACGGATGACTAATGATCCATAATTGGCGACAGGGGTATTGCTGTGAAATGAAAGACTTCGTGACATCCGTCGACTAACTGTACTATATCACGTTTAACTATGTATTATTATAATTATATAACGTTACACAATGAGACTTACCTAAAAATAATCAATCGCTGTATAAATTAGTATTCAATCGAAATCTATTATAACATAGCCTATTTTTTTCTGTACATATGTAAGATTTAGTACTTAATTATTTTTTTACCTTAATTTAATGCTGTATTAAGAGATTCCTGATATCAGATGGTCGTAACTCGCGTCCAGATGTTTCAGCTTTCACTCGTAAGTATTACGAAACAATATTTGGATTACGGCTGATATGCATATCCTTGCATCATCGGTTGATTTTAGCGATCGTGAGTCACATCAACATTATAATAGCTGGATCTCGAGGTATGAAGCCCAGTGGCGAGGAGAGAGCCACGAGCCTAGAGCGACGTTCATTGGAATTCAGCACAACATGGACCAAAGTTTACCTTATCCGGCTAACTCGTAATGTCTCTATTGTTTGCCAGAATGGTTAATCCGCAAGTACTTTGTATCGCACATAATAAAGATACGTATGTCTGATATACCTTGTCTAGCAGCCTTGTATATTCATTGAGATCTTATATTTTAAAGTGCGACATTGTTTTACTTAACTTTTCCTCCATAAAAATAGATGCACAGTGGGCATGCTCGTGATTTACATTTGTATCTTTATCTCGGGGAAAGCAATGCTTTTGTCGAGAGTAACTATTTTCTACTTTGATGACTTGAAGCGAATTTACAGTTATTATTTACATCTGGTACTCTATGTGCTAGAATTAATTTCTTATTAGGTATACCTACATAATATGTTTTCTAGAGTATCAATCGACTGTCATATTGTTTTGTACTTTCTAAAATTTTTAATAGATGCCGTCTTTTGTTGTCTTATTTTTGATATCCATTTTGTTTCTTTTTTTCTAATGTCAACTACGAAACGATATTATAACCGGATCCTATTTCTTTACTGCAGTTTGTTTAGATTTTTTTTCTCGTAATCACATAGCAAAGCTGCAGACGTCTGTTGCGTCAGTTTCTCGGTAATTTCACGGGTGGCGTGTTTAGGCTTCCTTGTGGTGGAAAAGTGAAGTGCGAAGTTTCGGCGAGCCGCGCGGCGCGGCAGAGCGTGGCCGCTCGGG
>DWNY01000214.1:0-18809 GCA_018250635.1 Telegonus apastus | reverse complement strand
GATAAGCATTTAACATCGGATTGGTTAACATCAATATTTGTTAAGGATTTTACTTTATTTCAAATTTTAAAGTTAACAACGCATTTCCACAATTCATACTTAGGCGAGGATAAGCATTTAACATCGGATTGGTTAACATCAATATTTGTTAAGGATTTTACTTTATTTCAAATTTTAAAGTTAACAACGCATTTCCACAATTCATACTTAGGCGAGGATAAGCATTTAACATCGGATTGGTTAACATCAATATTTGTTAAGGATTTTACTTTATTTCAAATTTTAAAGTTAACGACGCATTTCCACAATTCAAACTTAGGCGAGGATAAGCATTTACCGTCCTTAGGTGGAGGTATTATAGATATAATAGATAAGCAACCGCAAATCCATTTGATATTACGGATGTTCATAACGACTATTAAATTGGATCACTGAATCACTAACGCGTTGTGGTAGAGATTTCAGCCAAGCAAAAATATCATAGGAAGAGGAATATTTCTTTCTTTTGTCATTATTTTTATAACAATTCCATTTATTGTATCCACAAAGGATAGATAAAGAGGAACATACAGTTCAAAGAGCGATACAAAAGGCAGCCTTATCTCTAAACACCGATTCCAGGCAACCTTACTGTTGGGAGTTTAAGTAAGAATGAATATAAAAATAGGTAAGGTTTATAATATAGAAAGAGCAACAGAATATGCAGTCCTCCTAATGGTTAGTGGTCTTAGCCGCCCATGAACACTTGTAATGGTGTGGCGATAGTGTTCTCAGAGGTGAAATACCTGGTCCGTGTACTGACAAGGGTAGTTACTGAACAACCCTTCTTATATTATTTGTGGGTGTGTGAGGTGTGTATAGAGATAAGTTTAAAAAGACAAACTTAAATAAACTTAATAATAAAACAAATAACTTGGAAGACGCAGTTCCGGATTTTAGAACTAAAGACTTGCTCCGTATTTTCTACCTAAACTCATTCTCCATATTTTAAACTCCCCGTTTTCTTTTAGTTGTTTCATTGTTTGTAAAACGTCGACTAACCATATTTATGTTTCCACAATAGCTAAAGTGCTCGTAGGTAGCGTGTGACCGTCGGAATGTCAATATAAGAGCACTAAAGCAAGCTCCCTCATCTCGGCCAGCCGAGGGCGCAAATGTCGTATACACATAATGCCATATTTGCGCCGCTATGTCGCGACGAAATTGTGGCGTAAACAATTGAATACGGATTGTGTTTCGGTGACCACGAAGACAATATGAAAAAGGGTGAACGGTCAAACTTCTGTGTGTATATAACGAAATATAATTATATATCGTCGCCCCTTTATCATTACAAAATTATCTACCGCATTTTTATTATAATCAAGGGTTAACTGGTGGAAAATGCCACTAGGCATTATGTTCGCCCTTTGTAACATTGGTTTACATTAAAGTTTAAATAAATATTTAAATTACATGCCTTATGTATATAGAACTTATATATAGTTGATCTGAACTTACTCGTATGTATAGCTAGTTGGAGTTCATAAACGTAACATATTTAATTAATCCCCTATATATTAAAGCTGAATTATATTGAATAGGTTTGTGCCGATATATCTAATATCATATCATTGGTACATCGTAAAAAACGTGAATATAATCAATTTAATAATTTTCAATGCGGTCAAATAGTTTATGGTCAATATATCATATAACATAACTGACCTCAGGTACACATTCAATCCTGTTTGAGGTGGTTTTGGATATTAACGAGTGAATTGAATCCAGTAAATTATTGAAAATCACTCGTTCGATTTATTTACAATTTCTGTTACAAAATACACGTATTTAAACGTAATTTCTATGTGAGCGGTGATTTCGAACAGAATGTGGTACTTGTATACTGTATTAATAAATAAATGCAATTCATATTTTGCTAAGTGATTATGTAGCAAACGCACGCAAACAAATATACTTTATGTTAACGTTAAAATAAAGTAATGACAGTATGAAATAGAACATGAAAGACCGGAAAGAGAGATTTGATACCAAACATTATATATTGACCTATATCTATGTATTTAAACTTCTACCAATTTCTAAAAAATCGACTAATTTCTAAACTTTGACTTAAAATTACTGTAAGGTGAATATTATAGAAAATACGCTATATCTAATGAGTTAAGTACTAAAGTAGCAGTTATAATATATTAAAAATCCTCTGTACATCTGTAATATATGTACACATAACGATGATACAGAGGAATTTTTATACATTATAACTACTAGTACCTGTAATAATGCAATGAAGGAATTATTGTTATTATTATAAAGCTATTTAGATTTTAAACTTTTAGACATCTGTATTCTACCCCAGGTAAAATAAATACTCTTAAGGAATAAGTCAGAAGGCCTCGTATGAGTAGGCTTTTTTACGAAACAAGTTACATCATTATTTACTAGCTGGGCGGTGGAGCTACGCTCGTATGATATTATCTGAAAGAAATGTAAAGCAGCGCCATCTGTTTTTGAATAGACTATATTGTATACACTGATAAAATACCATTGCATTTTTACTCCATAACTGATGACATTACATAAATATAAATGCATTTTTTCTAATGAAAACGAATATCACTGAGATAACACTTATGTAGATTAATTTTAATAGTAAACTAGTATCTCAATACTTCAAAAAAAACAAAAACGTTTGAAGATTTTAACGAATTTTTTTTTTACTTAGAGGATTATCGTTTAGGAGAAAAAGATTACATATCTTTTATTTTTTATTTCGTATTTCTTTTAAGACCCTATATTTTTTACAAAACGCATATGTACCTAATAAATAGTAATAGAGTAGGCAGATTTGTGTTAGTTTATTGCAAAGAAATAATGAAGCAACTTCCTAGAAAATAGATCACAGGTGAACAAGATTATCTGCGTAATGTAAATATTGATACCTTACCAGAAGCCAAAAGGATCTACTATGGTGCTAGCAAAAACATTTAAAGACAAAGACTATTCACTCGGAAAAGTAGGTACGTTTCCCTTACCTATATGTTTTAAACTGGTTTCAATCAGGTAACAATAGGCGCGTCTGTGGTACATTCGATGAGGTGATTGTGCCTTCGATGTGCACAACAAAGTGTTTAAGATGGTCAGGTCAATTGAAGTGAAGAAAACAATGGCAAAGGATTGGTTGTAGAGGCGTCTATTAGGGTAGGCCTATGCCCTTTTATAACTTCAAAAGATTCATGAATGATTGGATAAAATCATTATGCCTTATGTCATAATGGTTTATATGCCATAATTCATAATGGTATACAATGGTAACAATAGGTATTTAATTATTTGTATTATTAAGGGATAATTTGTATTGTTAATTACGATATCATTATTTGTTGAATTTCCTTGTCCGTCCATAGGATCTTCAGCCTTTGAAGGGATATCATTATTGAAATATAGAAAGTTAGTTGACTATTTAATTTAATATATTTATGGCAAATTTACAATAATTCAAATTTGTGAAGTACGAAATGGGCTAACGTTGAAGGGTCTAGATTACATAAAAGAAAACATATGTAAATAAACGAGACAAATATATCTATTTCGTGCATTTTGTCGATTTCATCAGTGGTTTATAATATAAATATCTATATAGAGGCAATTTTACGAAAATGATTTATAACATGTAATAAATTAGACATAGCCAATTGCGTCTCAACGTCTTCGCAATATTTCGCAGTAACTATCGTGGGTAATATTACTAAAAGGTAAAATTAAAATAGTGGGTAAAAGACAGAAATTAATGCTTGTTCCTATAAATAAATATTAATATTGGCTTTGGATCCTTATGGAAAAGCAGGTAGGTAAACATTTTTATGGCAAAAAAATTAAAAGTAAAATTTTGTAAGGCTAATTGGCCAGGCGTTGTTTTATTTTAACTTACCGTCATCGTGATAAGTAGACGTTTAAACTCAGCACGAGCGTATTTTACGGTACTTCCACCTAAATGACTTAAGATTTCAGTCAAGTTTGTGTTTCCGCAACTTTGGAACTTGTCTCGTCAGTGTCAGAAGTACCCATCATTAGCGTAAGGTAAGCCTTGTGACCGAATGCTTAGAACTTGATAAGAAACTTACATAACACAAATGTATCAAACTTATTTTACAAGCGGTTCAGATCAGAGTAAATTCAGTTCAGAGATATATTGATTTTTTGTTACATAGTTTTATAGTACGAATCGCTAACAAGTCCTAAGTAGATTTGGCCGAATAAATAGTCGGGTCTTAGGAGGATAGAAGGTGCGGTGTGAGGATAACGAGGCCAGGCTCTACGAATCGGGCGGCCCCGTCGCGGATGCCGTGACGTCAGCCGGCTCCGGGCGCGGGCGTCCAAAAACGCATGCGTTCTGCGATATTCCCTTCGTTCCCCGCTCGCGCCCGCCACTTCTCTGGCGGCGTGCGGTACCTCCACTCGCGCGTCCGTTGGAACTTTCGACTCCCCGCGACGATTCCATAAAATAAAACTTTCCGAGATTGTGTGCGTTTTCCGCGACGCGATCGCCGTGGATGTATGAACAGTTTTAGTGACTTTTCCGCGAGTAAAACCCCAGGTGTACCTTAAAAAGTTGGATGCAAAATTTCAGGTAAGATTTGAATTTTCCGCTCAAATTGAGCTCGTATTATATAAAACATACATGAGATAAGATCGCATTTTAATTACCTATAATAGTAGAAAAAACATATCTTAAAATAAATGTTAAATATACGGACTTTAACGATTTCGGGCTAATAGGAGAAATCCGTTAAAGTTAGTACTTTAAGTTTACGTTAAGAAGCGAGAGCGCCGTTTTCTTGGGGTAAACATGTTGTACATACAAACAAATGATGGGAACCGATGCCAAGTGCATCGTATGCGATGGTTGCGTAACTGGCTGCGCTGAGATCAAATTTCCAACCTATTCTAACAGACTCATAACCACTGTAAAACTATTAGTTCATCGTTAGCGAGTTATGCAAAATACTGAATATTTTATGCGTTACTGTGAATATAAATTGCTTCAATCACCACATATTCAATACTATGTCTTTAGAAAACACAGCTTTTTATATATGACTGTGATACTACTTGTATATGAGTTTTACCTTAACGAAATCTAAAATGAAAAATCCTGACTGAATTAGTCCTGATTAACTTTATATCTATAAGCTAAAGAATGGTTTTATTTTAGTAAAAATATCACGTAATTGTCATTTATTCATTCCTCGCTTAAATAAACTGTATAGTCGCGAAGAAAAGCGAAAACGAAATAACTTTGTATGTCTGTGGCAAGGCCGGGGTACTTTGGCGATGAGCGCCTAAGATTACACCGAGAGAACATTTTTCTTACGTTTTTCTCAGATTTTCCGTTCTAATCCAATTTATCTATTTTCGGCGAGTGTATATTAGGTAGGTATTTTTGCTCTGACATGCCCGATGCTCATCTTAAGATTAGTCTAGGGTTGAAATACCCATTTAATGGGAAGGAAATTGTGGCAGTTAGAAGGCTGTGATGGATGGACGGATGTTGGGACGGACTCTGGATTTATAGAAGGGAACGCTTTTTCCTACTCCATTGGTTTATACCATGTCTGTGTCTTGCAAATAGGTTATAATTGTCTATTTCTACAATCGTTTAGTTGTATTCTTAAAAAATGACCGTATTTGAGGATGTTATATACATCTAAAAGTCCGAAGGTTTGATTTCTATATCTCGCTGTTGTTTATGAAAATTCACATTTATTTATTATTATTAGAGAAAAATGGTCCGGGTAAGATGCTCATGATTAAACAATATATTTTTATAATATTGAAGCAGCAAACAGACATGCTGCTCACTTGATGGTAAGGAGCACTGCTGCCCATGGACAACTATAATCAACCCCAGATAAGATCACAGTCTTACCCAAGTTTGGCCACAATGCGTTGCTATCCCTGAGCACTAAGTTGGAACGCCCAGGATAAGTACCTATACCCTTACTATACCCAGAACCGAGCAACGCTTAATATTGCTGTAATTAGGCATAGTCAAGTATGGTGGTGGCTCCCTCGGAGATGAACCGTAAAGGGTTCTACCACATTTAAAAGGTGGTATTACGTTTATTAAACTTTTTTTCACAGGAGCAATAAAGGGCTAAATTTCATATTTTTCGTTCTAATTCATTGACGAGTGTTTAACTAAGAAGATTTCAAATATATACTTAAAAAGATATTTCATGAATAGGTCCGTATCGCGCAGTAAATGGAACATAATGAGAGGTCTTTTAATATTTCGTTTTTTATTTTGTGTTATTGTTCCGACGCGCTCGTCTATTCCATTAGTAAGTAGGTACTTACTATTTATTCGCTACCGAAAAGATTGCATATATATCTACACAATTTGTCGATCTGTTAGCCGTTCTAAATAATATAATAATCTTGTTACAAGCATTGTATATAAAAGCTTTATAAAAAATAAGCTTTCATCCCCTGTTAAGCATCCCAAAGGGATGAATTTTTAAGAATCCTTTCTTAGTGCTCACCTGCGTTTTATAAGAAACTTCTTGCTAAATTTAATTCAACACTCACCTTACAATAAGCTATGCTGCGACGTTTCGCTAATGTTAGAGCTTTATTAGTGTCGAAATGTAATTAAAACCTGTGTTACATGTAAGTACACTAAAAGGTGTAGAAGCGGTTTTTTAAACATGCGCCACTTTCTCTGTTTGTGTATCTCTGTGTTTTTATAACATAGAAATAACCGCTTACCATGAGATAACAGCACGTTCGTATGCTACGAACGTGCTGTTATCTCATGGTAAGCGGTTACTGATACCCTATACTTATACTCCGGTTTCTTCTGAGGTTAATAACAGGTGTGGGAGTGTCGGTATATATAGTACCTGTACCTAAATATAGGGCCGAAGTCCTAGATGAACTTTCAATGAACCCATCCCAATGAACTTCCTTCTGAGGGATTCCCGGATGCTATGACATTTGGTTCTTTGAAAACGGTGCAAAAACAACTCGCGTCAAAAGCGATGCATTGACGACTATTCTAGTGTTGCAAATGTGTATAGGCGCCGGAAACTGTTTTTCATCAGGCATCCCGTCAGAATTAGCGTTGGGTTTAAAAAAAACATGAGGAAAGCCATAAATGTGTTTCTACCCCAGAGGACTAAGGCGGAACTCCTCGCAAAGTGTCTCTCCCGTATCGCATCTTTCACCGCTTGAATACAGTAGGTTAAAACAGTTTGTAAGCAATAATTGGTATGCGATGATCCCTCCTGAGTCAAACTATTAAGTTTTCTACGTTTTGTGGGTACCATGCCTACTATATCGATACTTTTTCGGACCCAGAACACATTTTATAGACTCATTCAGATATCCAATAGAGATAATTCATAACTTTATTAATCATTAATTTGAAAAAAATATTTCTATTATACCAAGTATTAGCCACACTTATCGGATAACCCCTAAGGCTTTTATGGACAAAGTAAATTCCTTCCAGCTACGGAGTCTTGTCAATAAAGATATTACACATTTTTGTTGCTTCGCTCCACATTCACGGATAACGAAGTATTTTTGCTCATTTCCGGATATATTTAACTGAATTGAACGTATAATAAGAAATTGTAACAAGTAAGGAGGTATGTATGCAAATATTAAGTTGATAGCTATATATGTACGTGGTTTTTAAAAACTTAATAAAGTTATTTGGCTATTTCATTATACTATAGAAGCATGTTTTTAAGTCGTACGTGAATGCGTGCTAAAATACATTTATTGGGATACCTTATTACTAATTATGGTTATGGTTGCATATAAACAATACTGTAAACGAGCGCTCGCGTTCACTTTTTTACTTTTATAACATTTAATGTTATAGGTACATTTAAATAACCTTTTCTTGATAGGATTATGAAAAAGTTACACCATTCGCCAGCGAATACCCAAAGTAGGTCTTTTTCATTCGTGCCGTGTTACGCGGGTCACTTTTTGACAAAATTGCTTTAATCTTACGATTACACGACCCTCGGGACTAAAATCCAGCTGTCAGTAACATTTTAGTGGTCTCTGGTTCTAGTTTATATCTTGTCCCTCGGCAGTTCGGGGAGAAACAACGCAATTTCCAAGAGCACTTTATTTCCATGATATTGTTTCTTTAATCTCATATTCTAATTTTGCTGTCGTTTGATATTGATCTGCATTAATTGTATTTATACGGTATAATGGTTGTTGTTTCAAGAGATTGTTAAAACAGGAATTGTTGAAATAAGGTAATCTATCGCTAACAATACCTGTATGTACATTGTCATCATGTACATATATTTAATACTGTTTGCATTGTGTTTATGATTGTAAGCGGGGCCCTATATAGTTATATAAGAGCTCTAGGCAAAAATAATAATTGCCACCTTTGACAATGATGGCTTCTAAGTCATGTGCACTGCTTCAGCGTAGAGACTTACCGCCTACGGCGGAAATACAATGATATTTGTCGCCCTTTATAGGAATACGTACGTGAAAAATCTTTTTTTGTATAAGTTAGTAAATAAATAAGAAATCAAAAAGTTTCACGACAGTGACGAGTGAGTGAAACCTTACTAGTAAACCCGTTACAATGGTCGAAATTCGAGCGTGATTAATAGAAATAAACCTAAAATTATACACCCAATAAAAACTCTTATATGTATTACAAAAATCCCCATTATGGAAAATGAGAATGAATTTGAAATTGGAAATTGAATAAGCTGCATTTAAAAGAAATAACGCATTTTTGACAGACATTTGACATTTTTGACGGTATCGTTAAGCATTGTCAGTATTGTTGTCAATAATAAAAGCAATGCATGATTTACATATTCAGTTCAATTTAATATATTTCTAACAGTTATTATACATAGATATTGTACCTTCTCGCCCCTCTCGCCTCACGTCAGTCTAATCTTACACTCCTCCCTGCACGCAGTATTCGAAAAATATTTCCGCAAATTTTCGCTTCACGTAATAACTATAAAAAATATCTCGTAGCGTGACTGAGGCCAGCTGAGTCGCACGTTGATATCGGCCACCGGTATAGGCTGTTATAGTTTTATGTTAATAAACCAATTAAAGCGATACGGTTCACGAAATATGTAAAAGTTTACAAAGTAATGTAGCATAAGAAGTTCCCGCTACGGTTACCTACATAAATAGGCCTCGAAAATATAGATAACATCTGCATAACTAACTGCATTTCACATACAACAAAACACTATAAACTTATCAAAATTTTGTAGAACCAATTCTAGATCTTAACATAATGTATACAAGATATGAATTGCATTGACATTTTTAATCTCCGCTCTCATAATGATAAAAATGGGACCAAATTTGGCACAATTAACCTAAGGGGATCTACGTTGCCAATAATATAATATCGCAACAAGTGCCAAATTCAGAAGCAATTCTAAATCATGACTACATAAATGTATCGTAAACAACTTCATCTAGAACAGCGGTTATAACCAAGTTAATCATAAATGTGTTGCTACTCCCGAGGGCTAACATGGCCGCCTCACATGAAGGTGATCAATCGACCACCACCGAAACGCAAGAACAGCTTCACGCTAGAGAATGGTGTGGCAGTGGTACCACCCAACCATTCATGTTCTACCTTGCAACCTTAAAGATTGATTAGAAAATTGTTCCGTTCTTGATATTTTTTTTTCTCAAATAAGTTTTTAATATGGCCAAAATCTTCATTTATTTTCAGTTCTTTATTTCTTACATTGTAATGAATATCCATATGGAAATGGCGATGATAAAATGTTTCCATATGTAAGATGATGATGAGATAGGTCCAGTAAAATAACGTATAGACAACTAGTTTAAAAAAAACATCATACAGCGAAACAGTTCTTTTCGCGTTCCTGCCAAGACCCCTTGACGTAGCGTAATATATACAATAGTCTCACCTTCATTTTGTAATAGAACACTTTGGACTCGCCGGTCTGTGAGCTCGGGATGAGGTGCTTGTCGAGCACGCCCAGGATGTCGGAGCAGATGTCGCGCAGCTCCTTCTCGACCTGGCTGCGGTACGCGCGGATCATGTTCAGTTTGTCCTCCGCGCCCTGCAACACGCGCAACACACTATGTAACACCGCGTCTCTGTACACACACATACACACTGTAAGCAATGTATTACTTAAGAAAGAATGGTAGCACACGAGCTTGCAGCCCACTGGATGGTAAGTGGCCACTGCCACACTTGGACATCTTTAATCAACCCCAGATAAAATAAGTCACATCTGCGGTTGGTCGCAGATGTCTTAACAGACCCTTATTAGGGAGAAATAGGTTTGGTTAGGGCTGTCTCCTGAGTTGAATGAATCTAAATCAGTGTTTTAAACTATAAGGTACTGGTTTCAGTTCAAATACTTACAAACTAAAACATAAAAAATAGATAAGGGCTACAATAGCTTAAAAGAGTTATGCGAGCAACTGACCAATCGTGAATGAATAGCCAATCTTAAATATTCTCAAACTTATTACTGTCAACGAAGTCTTCAAAAGAGAGGAGGTTCTATGTCCGTCTGTATACATTCCTTTTACTGAATTGCTTGGATCCTGGTAACTGTTAAAAGGGACAGTGGTTAAACTAAAACTAAGTCCAGTCCAATAATCCAATGTTCTTCATAGATTCGACCATGACAATACATTAGTTAACATATTATTATCGTACAATGAACTTTTCCTCGTCAATTTTATAACCAAATAAAAATTCCCAATGATATTTGTTCATAACCGTGTAGCATCTGTATTGATAGATATATAGAATATTTGCAAACTGTGTAGTTCCAACTAAAATAATTGACCCATTTTAATTTCAGAGAGAACATCTGCGAAATTAAAGCTGGTGTATAAAACGTACGTTTTATTATGTCGTATTTTAATGTAATTTTTACGGCAGCTTCGATACAAAATTAACAGCAACACGTGACCCTCTACAAAAACATTTATTGCAATGTAGAAACAAACGATCATGCATTCCACCTGATGGTAAGACCAACTGCCGCCCGTGGACTTAACCCCAGATAGCAATAAAATCCTACCTGAGGTCGGTCACAAATAGGTAGCTAAGATGAGCCTATCTCACTGACCACATTCTTCAAATCATAACACAGTAATACTTAAAACTGATGTTATTAGGGGGAAATAGGGGTGAGGGGTAGTCGCTGACAATTAGATACAATAAGTGTCCTCGAATCTTCAAATACAGATAAAACTCGACGGAATAGTCAACAAGATTGGATTGTCCATTATGGTAATGCGAAGATTGGATCCACCGGCCGAATTGATAAGTATTACGTATGCAAGGGATGAAAAAAAAAACTCTGCCGCCATTTTGAATGCCTCGAGCTGTGTTGAGCCGTATTCGCAGGCATAATATATCCCGCGAACTTTCTAGACAAAGAGCTTTCGCAAGCTACAGCGTTGGTAAGGGACCATCCTCACTGTATCACCATACTTATTTTAAGTTGCGGTCCAATGTCAGTTGTACATGGATATTCATGTACAACCATGCTATCACGTCTGCTGAAAAATGGAACTAACGCTCACGTGACTGCGTTTAGCAGCAAAGTGACAGGCGATATAAAATTATGATTTTTTCAATTGAATTCTGCCCTCTGACAAAGATCACAATCTTTTCAGTGTTCAACACAATTATATGATATCTATTTCATACGACGTAAGAGTGTAATGACGTCAGTAAATCGTATTCATCTACAAATAGATTAATAACTACATGACATCTTAAGGTTTTTGTAGCAGCATGTCTTCGAGTCAAACGACATTTAAAACATATCGACATAGGGAGAGCGCCGCCAGGCAGTACAGTGTGGCGGGACCGTAAGGGGGCACGAGCGTAACCGGGAGGCTCCGTATCGATTTCGTGCGTCGGCGTACGGAAAGGGTCACCTGATCTGTTCATTAACTGCCAGACGTTTTGTTCGACTACATTGTGCCCGGAATTGGGCTAACTAAACTCTGGTATAATGTGTTCGCTAGCTACTAAATTTGTTACATTTTTAAGCACACGACATTCCGTTCAAGTTGGGTATTTTCAAAATTTGTAAATGGTGAAACGAGATAGCTTTGAATTACATAGTAAGGTAAGTTCAAGATAATATATTATATCGACTACACCAATAAGTTTTGGATCACGTCTTAACGAAAACATACATTTCACTTTATACCCTTAATATTTTATTTAAGCTAAGCTAAGTAATATTTAAATATTTATCGCTAAGTTAGCTCACTTTTGTATTTTTCCCATATACATAAAAAATAAATAATCATCGGTTTTAGAAAGTACACATTACTTAATTTACAAGTAATGAAAAAATAATAATTATCTCGCGTATAATAAAAAACGAATATAATTGTCATCATCATATAGAGTACAATGACCTTATCAAAATTCAATAACTCTTAGTTTAAATGGACTACATTAATGTAGAGAAACTATCGAATTATTTCTAGCCATTCCTGTATACAGTAGGCTTTTAAAAGTATGTATTTATATGACTTATGAAAAGGTTTTTTCCATAATTACAAATAAATTATTATATTTTGAAGAGTAAAATTAGGAAACGAACATGCGATCAATCTGATGGAAAGTGGTCACTGCCGGCCACAGGTGCCCACTTGTAATCAAACGCAGATATCATTAAAGTTCTAGGTTGACCAAAAATGCTATCCACAAAGTCGAACTTTTAAATGATTCATAGGATTTTTTTCAGGGATGAAAAACTATGTGGCAGACTTCAGAAGTCTATTTGCAATTCGTACAGAAGTCTACATTCGGCAATCGTTCCTTAATAACCAACAAAATTCAGCAACATTTAAAAAATAAAATTTACTATTATGATACAATGACGTAGAAACTATGCATGCGCAGTGCTGCACGCCCGCATGCCGCGTCATTACCATAAAACGTTGAATCAATACCACTACACACACCCATTAACCATGGGAGGCTTTTACAAACTCACTCGATTAACATACAATTTTAATATACAAAATGCATAAACTTCAACTACTTTCAAGTTATACGTAGTTCTACTTCACAAGTTATCACGTATTCACTGATAACCATTGAAATACACTCCGTTACACTACACTCGACTCATGTTGGGAGTATGAAAACCCAAAAAAGGATTCTAGTAAATATTATCAGAGGTTAATAAAGCTATTAGTAAATTTGCTTATGGTTAGAAGATTGCATTAATTATGTTTTTAGAACTAATTTTATTTACGAACTCAATTATATTGTTATACACATTGGATGAACGCTATTGCATCAAATTGAAAGCTTAAAATTAGACAGAGTGTGATAGTCCGCTACACCTTCCACCCACAAACAGCTGTAATGATGCGTCAACGATCATTTTAATGGGTCTCTCGTGTCTTAGAGACAAAGAACACATTGTTGAGTGAATCTGATCGGCTGTTAGGCACTAACAGGATAGGCGAGCCGCGCGAGCGCTGCAAATTACCTGATCAATATGTAAATCTGACCTCACCCGCGCCGCCCTTGACACTTTTACGCCCTCAATAACTGAAGCAGTGGAACGATTCTTTCAGTGGAATACGGTTTTTATAATGCCGCCTCATTTCGCAACACTCAGCGAACGGCTAACAGATAGGGAGCGCTTCCGAACGAAATATAACGAACATTGTTTCAGATATCGCGATTACAGTTAGAATTATATCAATTAGCGACGTAATTGGTGGCACTGAACTCCGCGTAGCGATGAAACACATTAAAACGTCCCGATGACCTTCTCATTATCTCCAATGCGATAATGTTTTTATGAATATAAATAATTATGCTCTTTTTAAATTTTAAATGTGTGAATTTAAACGGCGGTTTTTACGGGAAATACTACAACTTGTTAACCATAATATATATGTTTAAAATCAAAATCACTCGTCTATGGCTCCAAAACATTCAAATGCCCGCATTGGGAGCTCAAGTTAACGAAATAAGTAAAATCAATACACATAATATTCTCTCTGAACCACCCAGGAGGGTACTTAGGGGTCGATAAATTAAATTGTACAGGAATGAGAAAGCAGAATTACGGCGACCAAATGGAATAAGCATTCCTACTCGCCTACCCACCTACATACATGATGCCTGTGAATATATTATTGTAATAAATTCAAATATTTTCAGGGTGAAATAGCCTACGGTTTTGCTTGGAAATATGGACTCGAAAAAAAAATCAACTATGCATTTCAAATTACAAACTGGTCCTATTACAAACGTTTGCCTAACTTATAGCCCTCGAGTC
Organism: Telegonus apastus; assembly: GCA_018250635.1. Classification (NCBI taxonomy): domain Eukaryota; kingdom Metazoa; phylum Arthropoda; class Insecta; order Lepidoptera; family Hesperiidae; genus Telegonus; species Telegonus apastus. The sequence goes on along the minus strand of DWNY01000214.1, from coordinate 4,458 downwards.
CCGCGAACGGAAGTTAGTATAGATATAGATTTACAAGAAAAGCCCGCAGTTCATTGGCATTTCGACGTGCGGGGCTAAGTTACGCCGAGAGTGGAGAATCTCGAGAGCCGTAAGTGTTCAGTTCCGTTTCCATTGTGGGCGGGCACGGAGCGAATTACCCAGATAGTGTTACAATAGTGGTGGCTCACAATCGGCGACCTCAGGGGCGAAGCGGCAATTGGCGCGCTACTAACGACCACCGCGGTATCGCCGTATATGGATACTACATGTCGCAGTGTTGTGAGTCACGCTCGCGGCGCACGCTACATGCGGAATGCCTTGCGTATCCTTCCCGTAACAACGGATACGACATGAAAATTCTATACGGATCGGCCGCAACGTAACGGGCCATTAACATAATTATACTACTTGAAGCATTGGGTATGGTAATGTTGTTTTTTTCTGATACAGATTCGTCACTTTTAAGTTTAGTGATTGCATTGAAACTTGGTGTCAAAATTCATATGTTATACCTATAGCATAGAATGACGATTAATTCAATCTTAAAAAAGACCCAATCAGACAGAATTTATTTATTACCTGTCATAAATTAGGACGTAGGTACTTATTAATTTTAAGCTTCTATCTCATATTTAAGACACTTAGGTAACGAATTTTCAAAAAACTTTCTTAGTGCTCGTCTATGACATATTTCAGGTATCATGTAAAATTTCCTGTTTCTCGGTCCATTAATTTAAAAATAATTTAATAATTGCTGCCAGTGTTTGACAGACATTTAAAAAGAAGATCAACATGTTATTTTTCACTGTGTTTCCTATTATATAGCTTAAGACAAACAGGTATAAGACATTCCCCGGAAAGACTATTACAAACGATGCAATCAATCAAACCCACGTCGCCCCTTCGCACTTCGAGGAATTGTGACACGAGCGTGACAATTTTTATTCAAGTTATTTGCGCAATACTTGGTCATTATTGGGCGAGGGATTACGTATTGTTGTGAGTCACTGGCAGGCGCGCGACGCAAGAATGAATCGTACGACGTCGCGTAGCGTAAACGAGAAGGTCGGTTCGGTAAAGCGCATAAACAGGTAAGCAGGCTTCACTTATTCGGAATATCGTTAACAACGTTAGCGGTGTTAGTACAAGTTTGATACATAAATGTTTATTAATACTGAGAGGATTGGAAGCAAAAGTACGGTTCATGTGTATCATAACCATTTATTTACTAAGAAAAGCTGTAAAAAATTAACGCAGTACATATATATTGTCCTAATCATGATGTGGTTTTTGTATGTTAGTGTATAACCCATTAAGACGTGAATTAGATTTTTACCATACAAAAGTTTATAGTCACATCTGGTGGCAGTGTCAATTTTACAATTTCCCTTAGATACCCTGATATTGAGTTGGATTATATTAAACTATAATAATAAATATCACAATATACTGCACACTAAAATGTGTACCTACCTATATTGAGTTAATATATGAATACAATTCATATTAAAGGGAAACAGAACGAAGCGTACGATAGCAACTTGAGCAAACAAGCTCTTTCTAAGCATTTTTTGTTTAAGACTAACGACGTAATAAACGCATTGATTGAAAACACAAATATATATCAAGGCCTGCCAAGTATGGCATTCAATAAGCTAATAGCTTAACGACTTCTCGCCATCCTGATAACCATCCACATCCAGATTAAGATCACTCACGGCGCATCGCATAGGCGCAAAGCAAATTGCAGTGCAACGTGACCGGGGAGTCTCCGTGACAACAAAGTGTGAAACGGCGCAACAATTGACAAGTTCAATTTGATTGCACTCGGCCCGTGGCAATTGTAAAATTGTGCTGATAGTCCCACAATGGCCGAGGTTTCAATCAGTGGCCTCAAGAGCGCTTGTATCTCGCGTTTGTCGATTGCGGACGCGCTCAACTGTGAACGCAGGCGGGCTGCAGTCACTTTGAGGCGAATGATAAAATGCAATTTCAGTTTTCGACACATTCTACTAATCTAAACAACACGAATGCCTCCCAAACGTGCCTTCTAGTGTACTATTAGAGATAAAATCTTATCAGATTGAACTGTGCAGAATACCGACGAAAAAATATACCATGATGCATAAATAAGTATTATATATACTTCAGGTTTTTAAACTCCGAAAACACTACTGTACTATTACGTAGTTTTAATTTAGATAAGAAAACGGATATGTCACAGATAGGAATCAAATATCCTTCGATTGGTATCTATTCGAATCAAATTAATTTTTAAAGTGTAATTAAAAGAATTTTATAGAATTAGTCTCTCATTTCAAAATCATTACAAGTAAAGGAAACCGAGATAAATATACTTTGAACACGGAAAACGGGTAGAATCGATCGAATCCTATATATGAGAGAGGTGAATGATGTCAAGATGCCAACTGATTCTGATTCATTACCAATTTTATGGCAATGATAGGCCATACTAACTGCATGCAAACTTAACAGTTGAAAAACTACATAGTTAATTAACTACTTGTTCGTCACCTTTGCCAGTCGTTTAAGCAACCCAAGGACCCGACAGGCAAGGTCTTAAACGTCTCATGGAATAGGTATAACCAATCAACGATTCAATTTAGTTGGCAGCAGTCTTGTGCTGATAGCCAATCAACTACCCAATCAATCTAGATAGTCGTACCCTTGTTTTAGATTGTATAATCGAATTTGCAGTCTTGAGCTTTTTTGTTCATCACAATAGGGTCGGAGATGTAGCGCTTATTAATATTCCGTATAAACAAGCGAACCGCAAAAATAAAACTAATTTCCAAAGCGGTTTTTTAGATAGACGATAAAAACAAACAAATACAAGTAATCATAGAGCGTATCCGCGCTTTGAATACTACAATAAATTAAGCAGCTGACAGTAATCTCATAAAATTTGTAGTTCGTATTAAGTGTCAATTGACTTCAGGGTCAACTACTAAAATACTTAAGCTAGCTTGTAATTTCATCAGAAAAAGTCAATGAATTTTGCATTTATCTACACCGCTTTATACATATAACTGCTGGGTTTGGTAAATTTGGTTCCGTTGTCTTCCTACCAAAGTTGACAAGACTTGACGCAAACTCCACCACGCTGTTCCAATGTGGATTGATTGAAGCATCTGTTTCTAGTCCAAAAAGCATGGAGAGGTACAATAGTGATAAGCAGTTCTTAGCACCACAGAACGCCTGGTGTGCCACGGTTCACACGCCCTTCACACCGAAACGGCGTGGATGCGGGGAATTATCTTGGCAGACACGACATTCACTCCCACTACAATATTTGCACTGATATGAGTCAAGAGTTACGCAGACACGGCGGTATATCTGCGTCAGCCGCCTCGTAACACTTGACTAAGTGTAATGGAATTTAAGGGGTTACGAATGAAATGCAAATAAACCTGAATTTTGTGAGACAGCCGTTGAATAGTTAATGGTGGAGGCGATAGTCTCGCGACACAGGCGTATTTCCTAGTTGCTACCGTTTTATGCCCCACTGTCGGGCACGGGTTCTTCCTCAAAATCGGGAGAGGCCTACACTTATTGCACTTATTCTGTATAATGTATTACAAAGATTGACTGCTAGAGAATGCTTTTTAGCATCAACTTCTTCCGTACCATAATATGTTTGGTTAAAAAAAAAAAAAGCATTCCAACTAACCCCAACGACTGCTATACAATGACAATCGAAACACTAGCTACTAGGTACACGCTAACTATTCGCTTCTATTTAACAGATTGCCTAGTGATTATCATATTGCAACACACTGGATTAGCGAAGCGATTATCGATTTAAGCGTAGTGTAATTTAGATCCGTTTGAAACTTCTAATAGGTCTTTTAAAATATTTGATTAATCTAGACACATAATTACATGACTGTGGGAATTCTATCTCTATTTAGTTATAACACCTAGTTAGACAAATTGTAGTTAGTTTTCGCATAATTAGATAATTGGGAGTTTAACGGAAAATATAATGAAAAAAATATATGTAGGTATTCCACTCAGCAATGATTAAAAATTTGTCTGCAGCCAGGCAAAGCCTAGTCAAATTCATTAAATTTTATTTTCACAATTCAATAAAAAAGCCAACAATAAAAGCTAACCTTAAGGTTTAAGATTGCTAGACGAAAGCCAAGGCTAGCGAGGTTCAACTCTGTACCAGTCAGCCACTGCTATAATTTGGAAGTATAGTGCAGTCAGTGACTGTGGCTGACAACCGGAATTTCCCGTTCCAGATTTTCTAGTATCGTGAAAAAACTGTCTTAACAGTCGACAATAAGTCATTGCGTTTAACGCGTAGTCGTTTAAAAAAATAAAATATCTTATATATTTAATTACGGAAGATCGGGGCATCCTAGCACAGGTGTATGTTTACTTAAAAGGATGTCCCAACAACAAAATTATGTATGTGATTATCTCTTGCTT
>DWNY01000213.1:0-18818 GCA_018250635.1 Telegonus apastus | reverse complement strand
CTGTGATGTTATCTGGGGTTGATTACAGATGTCCATGGGCGGCAATGGCCACTTAACATCAGGTGGGCTGCATGCCGGTTTGCTACTTCCGTAACATAAAAAAGGCACCGAAACAAACAGACAATGGAGAGCGAGTTTATGATAGGGTTAATCAACGAATAGGTCTATTGTTAGTATATCATTACCATAACTACTGAATTGAACCACAGAAGTTATGAGTGTGTAAGAATTTTGCTACGAGTATACGAAACCCATTGATTTATTCGAACGAGCGTAAGTGGGTAGTTCACGTAAAAGGAGAAACAGATGTACATATTATATTGTTTGCTTGTAAAGCTCTATGTGTTTAACCTCATTTAATAGAATATGTATGCTCTTACCGCCTTTTTGTTTATTAATGAGATACCGTGCACGACATTGTTCGCGTACGCCTAATAAATTAATTATATATTTTTATAAGATCCTTAAATATTCTTGGGTTATACTGTTTATATGAAAAAGCGCTCAAAACCGATTATTTTAAATAATAAATATAGAGATACGGAGAATATCTAGACATCCACACTTTTTCCCTAAATAGTGGCAAAAAGCAATTTTATTTTTTCCTCTTTAAACATTCTTGGGTAATATTGTTTATATAAAAGTGCGCTCAAAATCGTTTCTTCTGAATAAAAAACTACTGAGATACGAAGAATATCTAAATATCAACCCTTTTTCCCTAAATAGTGGCAAAAAAGCAATTTTATTTATTTGGAAAAACAAACAATGCTTAAATTATTGCTTAATAATAAACCTATCACGCGCCTACTACCCTAAGGTTGTCGAAAACAATTCGCTTCCTTAGCGATAAAGCCGCCTTTGGCATAATCTTTATTTACTTTATTTCTTTGTATGTTTCTTATTTGTTAGATAAAGAGTATTTGTATTGTACATGTAAGTAAAACACTTTGATGTAGGAAAACAAATTGAGTAAAGGAATTACAATTTATCAGTAAACAATAGTTCTATAACCCTATTTCGGATGTTGTGTGTTGAGGCGTTCAGTGCCTTAGGATATATTCATTATTAATGTAATGTTCTTTTTGTAAGATAAGTGCTTCATACAAACTGTCATTGTAACATCTACTTCTAATTAGCTTGTAATAAAATGAGAACATAATCGATAAGATGAGAATATATCAACGTAGGTGAGAATAAAACCGCTTCGAATCCATCGTTGTCTCACCAGACTTCGTTACTCCTGAGGAAGCATGAAGCGAACGCCTCAGTCCAATAAATCCATCGTCACGGGACTGAAGACAAACTTTTGTCGCAGTGACGGTTCAATTTTGGTGCCCTAAGGGAACAATCTTTGAGTGCAAAAGTTTAATAAAATTTCTCCCCTTTAGCTCAAGTAAAATGTCGTCAAAACTTTTTACTTCTCGGTTCGATATCGCATTTACAGCACTGTAATAACGTTTTGTTTGTTTTGATATGTGTCTTTTTTCTTCCAAATCATTGCCGCAGAGGGACGAAAATACATCATCTGTCCCACAATTGGATTCAGACTTCATATCAAAAAACTTATATTCAATACATAATCCAACACTATGGTCAAGTGTATTATATGATACACTTCACAATTTTTTATAAACATTGTTTAAAGTAGAACATTATATGTTTCGGCTCCAGACCACTGCTACATCTATTTATCACTAATAACAACAGTGTTAAGTGCTGCTATATGCTGGTTTTAATTCAATAAGTGGATCTCATTGTATATTGCAAGCGATATTTTATAGATCTTTATTGTGGAATTAGTGGAGTTTTTGAATAATTGTTTTTATATCACGTCAGCGATTCGTGCCTACAATGGATCCATGAATTTCCAAAAGGTTAGACGGTGATAAATTTTTAACTGATACATTTACAAATTCACGTCGCAACATTTCCCCGCGACACAATGACATTCATTTTTTATGACAAAACTCATTTTTTAGATGTCAGTGAGAATTCCAATTTCATATCTGAAACACATAGCTTTTAATTGCCATTTGGATAGATTTCCAAAGTTTAGTTCGTCACGATCATCGCTGTTTCAGTTTGCCGTGGGGAGGTTCCGCGTTCGATTCCTGGTAAGGCACACATGAAGTATCAATGAAATTGGTGAACCCATACCGCCCATACGCACACATAGTCTGCGGTTTGTGTGGGTTTAAGCTGATCTACAAAGTTAAGCAAATGGCATACGTTTCGGACCTGGCCCGCGGCTGAGGTCGTATAATTTTATGTATGGAAAACTGAAATACCTTCTCTGTGTCATCGTGTTATTCTGTCGTCCTACGCGCCATAAGAGTACATACATCTGGGAATGGCTATTTTAGCGGCGGACGAAGACCTTTCTTTCGTTAATTATTTTTCATGAGGCAGAATTTACGTTACGCTTTTTCGTACTGGCAGCCCGCGTCTTCGTGGATATTTTTAAATTTGGCCCGAACCTTAAATGATGCCCATACCTGAAGTGTTGGTCAAACGACCAACGCAAACACGTATCTTGACATCATACATTCTGTCACGGAACAAAATACCGAGCATAGCGCTGAGTGACCCTGATTTTCCGCGTGAGACTCGCAGTAAAAGACCTCATCTCGACCCCATACGCGGCACACATTGCTCAAATACTTTCCATTTTAGACACTGAGGAATGTTGGTTGGAAATACTTTGTAGGTTAAATGTAATAGTTTGTAGAAGACACTACAAGTTTGGGTTATACTACAACCAAAAGAAAAACATAAATAGAGAACAAAAAAATTCAAAGACAAATACAAAAACTAAATTTGAAATTGAAAACACAAATATATCAAACGAATGCCGGAAACTACAATTCTAGCTCACTCATAATGTAACAAAAAGTCGTTTAATACGTTGCTTTGAACTGCTTTTAAATATTTGTGTATAATTCGAGCTATTTTGATTCTAGAAAATAATCGTGAATACATTGTGAATCAGACTTATTGACTGCTACCTACTTTGCAACGTCGTGAACTTATTGCTGAATCAATTTTTGGGCTACTCTTTTCTCATTCTGACCGCTTTGGACCGTTAGTTCAATGCGGTATTGGTATACATAACATGCCTTCGAGAACTTTTTTGAAAGAACTCCCAGGCATGTATGTTTCCTCACGATGTTTTCCTGCATCGGTAAAGAAAGCAATATTTATTTTAAGTAAGTAATAATAAATTTAATGATTAAAGAAATAATATCTTTGAAAAAACATAGGACACCTCGTGCCCATTTCTGCGTTAAGCACTGCTCTGTTCTGGTTGGAAGGGTGTGGTAAGGCAGGCTTGTCGAATACATTCCAATTGAGTTCTCAGTTAAGACTAATTTTATCTGAGGTTGATTATAAATGTCTATGGGTGACAGGGATTATTTGCCATCAGGTGGATTCATAGAGTTATTATTCACAGATTAGGCTAGCCATAAGCAGGCCTGTAAGTGTCAACAAATAATAAAAGAGGGAAGATGATATACCTATACTTATCTTTGTCTAATATAGATAGACAGATAGGTATCCTCATTTGCTTCTCCTTTTTTGTCGATAGACATTTTAGGCTGGTTCCTCTACTCTATTGTTACATGTTTTTTGCTACCATCATGTTAAAAGAAATCCTGGTTAAAAGGACACGTTTCAACCACTGAGCTATCGCCGCTTTTTGGTGTCTATTATTCTGTTTTAAATCTTCATCCATTATCTCGTTGTCTATTACGTCAATCATTCATGCATAGTGGTTTCCATTTGGTGTTTTGTATATTCAATTACATCTGCGTGGGAGTCGACAATGTAACGTTGTGAAATCTTTGATCGTTTCATTATTTGCTTTCAGAACATTTTTAGAAAATTTAGAATGATAACCTAATATTTTTCTAAACCGTTTAAACTATTTTGTCCCAGTGACTTTTACGTCAACATTTAATTATTTTATATATTTTTTAGTCTATAGAAGTCAATACATACAATATTCTTTTCTATTATTATTGAACATAATATGAACAAGAAGATATAAATAAACAGATAAACATAGTCACATCCGTCTAGAGAAATGTTTTTCACATTTCTTAAGTTAGAGATCAGATATTTATTGATTTTGCTACAGATATTGCTAGGATGAACTATGGATTTTGTGTTTATTTTCTGTTTATTTATGTGTTTTTTTCTAATACTAGGTGAACTTCATGATCGTTTTCGCATGTTGTTTATCTGACAGTAAATGGCCATTGCACTAATCCTCATCCGTAGTGATCTCCAGATAGGATTACAGTAGGCTTGAGGTTGGCGCTGCGACCACTTGACAACAGATGATGGCCTTGGGATAGCGTTTTCCTTACCACACTCTTAATACTAGAAAAGAAATAGGTATAGCAGTAGCGCCTTCCAACTACAAGGTCGCCACCTTCCATCGCCACCTGCGTGGCAGAGCGTTCATCATACCCTACTGACACGTGGTTCCGTTCGATCTCCGGCCAGACAGATATCTCAATGATGAATTTAGACTTCTATTGGGGGGTCTGCTTTTTTGTGTGTTTAAATGGCACAAACAACACAGGAGAAAAGCCTACTGTGGACTGTGAGTGTAAAAACGTTATTTATTTAAGGTGTATGTGTTTAATTAATTTATTTTGCTTTAACATTTCTACGCGGTCAAAGTGGCTATCACGATAATACTTACATAAGTGGATTTTTTATTAATCACTGTATTACGGAGGCTTCATTTCCATCACCGGAAGTTCTACCATGTCGAGTGAATTGATCGCGGAAGGGGAGTGTTTTTGCTTCCTGTTGCTTTACCCACATTTTGTATCGTTTTATTTTTATTATGTCCCTTTTTATGTAATACTAGCTGACCAGGCGAACGTTGTTCTGTCATTTGTATAGAGAATTCAACGTAAGAAAAGCTATTTCCGATTTAAAATTGTAATAACTTTTGATAAAATTGATCGAATTTGATGAAATAAAGCCTAAATGTTAAGTTAATATTTGTACTATGAGTATATCTGCATTTTCATGAAATAAATCCGGTTGTTTTGGCGGCAAGTACTTTTAATCACACAGACAGCGAGCCCGAGTTACATTCTTATTATATATACAGATGTTATATGTATTCTTATATTTGCGATAGTGGTTTATAATAAGACAGTAAATATGATATTTATTGTTTGACTATTTATATTGTTCTACTTACTAATTTTGTAACGCATTGATAATTAATTATTGGAGCAGTTTGGTCGATTACGGCTCAGACCTCCGGTTACGAGAGTTGACACTTATCCAGCAGTAGCATAAGCATTTGAAAATATACTTTACTAATGACTAATTCATTATTAAAGTAAATAAAAAAACCGTTATGATTTTTTTCTTAAAATTTGTGTAGGCGCTGGGCAAATCTATGTAAATAAATAAATAATACAAATGAATAAAATTTAAGTGTATGTTTGAAACGTCAAAATATCAATTTTTTACTAAATTCATAATATGAAAGTACTCACGGTACGTATACAAAAAATATTTTTTTATCTGTTTCCCTGTTTGTTTGTTCGGGGTAATGTTCGAAACGTCTGGATCGATTTTTTGTCATTACATTAGAGCCGATTATTTCGCTTGTTTATTTGTATGTCACCTTACATTTTTAAACGCGGCTGAAACCGCGGGGCACGTCTAGTACTAATTAAAATAAATAGATAATCTTTTGCTATAATTTCGCCTTGCACAGCTTTGCTCACGACAACGTGACTCATCATGAGTGCTTACATGTTCTATTCTCGGATGCAGAGACGGAATAGTGTTTGTGACATTCGAAATATACAGAGAATGAGCTTCATTATTTCCTTTGAGTTAAACTGAAATATGATATCCGTTTCTATTTATACGTTCTATGATAGGGACGATTTCAATCTGTTTTATGAACGTGATATGAAAATTTTTAAATCTTTCTGTCGAAAATTCGATATTTAAATAAAATTCGCATACACATCCTTTGTTTTAAATATAATCCAAGAGTCGCAAGATTATTGAGACTTGCACAGATAAATCAATGACCTTAGCTCTGTATGATATTGCAGATATTTGTTTTAAGGAGGTATTTGCATACCTTCTTTCAAATAAAACAAAAATGCACAGATATTCATTCTGGACACTACGCGTATCAAGATATCATATCTACTAAATACCTGTATCTTTGAATTCGATCAAATCGATTCGTTGTAATACGGAAGGTTGACAGATAGTTAGCGGAAAAATGTATTGTTTAGGTACTTAATAATAAGTGTTTGAGAAACAACGTATTGATACTGATATATCTTTTGCAGAGTGTAGCAGACGTCTACGATACTCGGGATCCTCATTATGAAGATCATTAGTTCACTACACAACGAGACAACACATTCACAAAGTGAGTATTATAATCAAAATATTATTGTATCGATGGTAGATCCTTTTGTTTGACTCCGAAGGCATCACTGCACACGTATTTCTGTCTAATAAGTAGTGTTCGGCTGCTGTGCTCTGGTTCGAAGGGGGTAAGGAACATATATTTAAAAAAGGTGTTCCTGAATCTTCAACTGTACTAACGCAACGTCTGGAGGGACCTATGTACTTGTCTAGAATTGACTATAGATATCCTTGGGCGGCAGTTGCCAGGTAGACTGCATGTACGTTTGCCACTCCAATTATATTAGAAAAATATAGGTACATATAACTTGGTAAAATTCGTACTACACACTGTAAACTGAATTATTGGTTATTATTTTATCGAGTAATTAGTTGTATATTAATATTATTATAATTACGTGTTCTTCGTTTATATATCTAAATACTTGATGAAATATGTCTAAAATTTAAATATCTAGAAACCTGCGTAAAAGAAATCATAAATACCAATAATTTTTGGCTAGCGTAAAATTAAAGTTCTGACTTCCCTTTAATTATTGTTGTCAAAAACTTATTCTATTTTTAGATCTTTAAAATATAAATCTTGGAACTTTTAGCAGTAAAAATCTTGACGACGACTGAGTATTCTGCAGTGAAATCATTTTGTACGAGTCACAGAGTCCTAGAGTGCACTTAAATGCACACTGGCTACGAGGAATGGCCTTCACTTAGGGTTTCCTAGCGTTTGTCAAAAGCTGGGACGTCCCGTTTCAAGGGCTCGGATGCCTCTACCGAGAGTTGAGACTGTTATAAGAGAGATGTTAATAATTCCATTTTATGAAACAGTTTCTGGCCCAAGTATTACTTTGTTCTCCTAATTTTACTACTTTTTCGTTGTCGCCAAATTTGTCATCCAGATAATCATGTTAGTTTTAAGCCATAGGCATAAGGTCTAATCCAATTAAACTATTATTTTAATCCATTTGAAACGTACATAGCATATTAACAATCACAAGAGAACTCAAATATATTATAAATAAATGTAATGGAATATATTCACTATTTTTCATTTAATTTACTTCCTAACAATGCTCGTCTTATCAGCAAAACTGTGAAAGCTTGGTTAACCCACTACGGTACCTAATATTAGTTTTATTTTGCACCGGAGCCCGATAATTAAGCTGGTTATCACATGTGCGCCGTAACTTAGGAAAATGTACTAACCCTCGCAATATTGGAGCCTGGTGAACAATGTGTTCGGTGTTTTATGAGGGGTATTTTGTACCCAGCCTATATCACTGGAAATGTTATCGGGGTATGTTGGGCGTATGTAGATCACAATTTATTACGTTTCTTGCCGTTTGGGCTTAGGTTTCTTTTGCGTCTATTGATTGTCATGCTTTGCTTACAAATATTTTAGTATATAATCACCGATTTATGAAAGGGACATGTACCGACATGTCCCTTTCATAATTGGTACATGTCCCCAAAGAGTGCATGCGGTCAATTGAGCCAACACAGCTGCCTCTAATTTTCACCGAGGCCTCGCGTTAACCGCTCGAGTCTTCTCTGTTGTCTGTTGACATGTGTTTCTAATTAGCTAGTATGGTTTTCCATAAAGCACTACAAATTAACTTATATTTAATGTGTGAGATTTGTAAACTGTGATAGTGGTTTGAAAGTTAGGATCTAAATGTGGTCACACACTTTTGATGTTTCAAAATATGTTTATTAGAAATCACTTGCACCTTGAAGGAAAAAAATGTGAAGAAACCCACATGCCTCTTCTAAAAAAGATCTTAGAGGCATATGAAGTCTATTAATCCGAGTTGACCAGGTGAACTTGGTGGATTGCTTCATTCCCTCTCACTTAGAGATGAGACTCGTGCTAGTAGTAGGACAGTAATGGATTGACTTGAGTCTAGACTGGCCATCGCATCTCTTGGGTTTTAATAAGTAAACCTAATTTATCGCTACGCCATACTTCTCACACATTCGTAAGCGTAATTTTGAATGAGATTATTATCTGGGGGCACAGTAGTGCCTTCTCGCCAAGAGGAATCAGGCAAAGCGCAAGAGAGTAGTTGGTCCTCCCTGTTCTCGAAGCGATTCGTCGTTTTATTACCAGATAAAAAAAATTGGGGTAAGATTTTGATAGTGGACTAATTAAACAGGAGAATTCAATTGTATAGCTTATATTATTTACATTTTATTGATATCTATAAAATCCTCGGTTTTATTGCTGACTCACTGATCAAAATTATTAGTAATCAAAATTCCTTGGGCCTAGCCTATTCGACATAGTTTGATTAAGGTGTAGTTTGTGAAATTGGCTCTATATGAGTTCTGATAATTTTAACAGTGCAAGCCATCATCTGGGCAACATTATACAAGAAAATATTTTTGGTGAAATTTAAAATACCTTTACTATATTTAAAAGTACGCTCTAGATGAAAAAGTGTTTTACAAAACACATTCAATCTAGCAACCGATAAATCAGTGAACGATTTGTTTATTGTCAAAACTGTTTACAATTTGATTGCTGATGATGATACATTTCAATGTTAACACTTTATGGAGTATCTAGTTACATTCCATTCTAAGCATAAAAATGCTTAGAATTTTCTAGAATGGCATGGAAAACTAGCAATGCAATGTAATGGAAAAATATGCAGGGTTATTTTTTATATTCTATAAAAAATATTGTGAACCTTTTTTTCCATTATTCTACTTATATCCATAGAAAACAGAGATTGTTCTGAGATGCATATAATTTATAAGAAAAAATTAGGAAAACGCGAGAAAAGCGAACATTGCGGATAATCTTGAAAAAAAAATGACAGGAACAGCAGTTCATGAGGATTAGGAACGGATATCTACATATATTCAAAATCATTTTAGTTTTCATAACAAAATAAGATCTCAAGCGTTCTATTATATAAATAAAAAAGTGTTTAAATAACCAAATAGTTACTCATTGATACGGTTTCATCTGAGGCCTAATTTTGAATGTTCAAGTATGATATCACATCCGTGCATGCATCTTGGCACACCGTTTAGGTGGAAATACAAATTATTAAAATGAAATAAAATAAAAATAGCATGGCGACTTCTGAATCATTTTACATTTTTACAATTCTCGTTTTATTAAAAACTACAAAGTCAATTCATTTATATTATTATCTAATTTCCAAACTTGCGACCTGTTTTGAGATCAGATATTAAATAAAGTCTCGATATCTTTATAATATAATAATGGATTAAAATTATTTCGAAATAAAATAATAGTAATATACTTAATCATCTATAAATAAAAAATAATATATACAATTGAAATAGCAGTCTTATCGCTCAACAGTGATTACTTCAGACAACCTTGCATTGTCGAAATTGGTAAAATAAGGCTAGGTTGTATGCAAACAACAGTTTTTAAAGCTTAACGTAAAGTACAAATATGTAAATAAATTCAAGATAAGTAAATAACATTGACAGAACAGTAACAGATTAAGGAATGCAATTAAATTAACAATATTTCAATTGATTTAGTAACAAGGGCGATTCAATTTTCATTATATAACTTTAATCAATGAAAATGTATCGAGCGGTCTGACTGTCAGGAGATTGACATTTGCAATCGCACGGTGTATCATGTGTCAGTGGAACTGAAATTAAAACTGATTGCTTTTCACAGACTTCGAAAAGCTTGAAGAGGTTCTATGTTCGGGAGTATGTATTTTTTCGTATATTGATTTTTTTATAGTTATATCTTACGATACTGCGAGCTACCTGATGAAAATGACATTTGCAACACCAGAGGAGTCGTCAATGCATCGCTGGCTTTGAATGAGAGCTCTTTTTGCACCTTTTTTGAAGAAGCCCATGTCGGTGTCGATGGAACTTTAAAAAATATATGTAAACTAATAGTTTAAACTTATAATTGTTGAAAAGTGTTATCAATTATTCTTGCAGTGATAATTAATTACTAGATTTTATTAGATGTTATATAAATTATACTAAGAGAGAAAGTTATTGATAACACATACTTATCCAATGCGTTCCAACTTAGTCCTCAAGGGTATCAACGCATCTGTGATGAACCTTAGGTAGGAATCTGGTCTTATCTGTGATTACAGAGGTCCATAGTGCCATCATGCTTACCATCAGGTGGGCCGCATGCTCGTTTGTTACTTCCATCCATTTTGTAAAAGAAGTAGTAATAGTGATATTAATTATTAATCTAGTAGGATTAGGTTAGTAAATATTATAATAACGCATAGACTCAGCACATTACTTCGACATCAAAAAATGAGCGTGGATATAAATAATATAAGCGTAAATAAGCTTGAACTTTCTATACTGTACGTAACCAAAGCCTTCAATTATACTCAAACGATTGACCGTGTGAGTAAAGTGACAAGTAATACTTTTGTTTGTGAAGTGGACTTCCGACAAAAAGGTGATAATTCCATGGAAAGGAAACAAACATAAATATTTATATAGATACTTGTAGGTCTGCATGTTTAGAGCCCGGGTGCAATCCCAGACCACACATGATGTTGCAAAGTATTATATATTCTGAATTTAATTTTGTTTTCTGTAAAGGATAAAATTTTGTGGAAATTTTCAGAGGCAAAATCTGCGTTTTCCATAATCCAGTAGTTCCATAGACTTGTATAGCTCAAGCTACCTGAGGCTATCTTGGTATATTATGCTTTGTTTTCTAATATTGAGAAGGGTACAAAACACGTAGGTACTTTTGTCAATACCTGTCCCATCGGATATCATTATCATGGGTCAAGTTTGTTTGTAGTAATTTTCGAAAATTTAAGTTGCTAAAATTATTACAAACCGAGAGCTGACGCTAAGTTGTTAACTGAATCCTACTTCTACTTTACGTAATTTTATGGGTTTCCACCGCACTTCTAGCGCTCCATTTATTGATTTCTTTATTTTTATTTATCTTTATGCACTTATCGTGCAAACTGTTGAATTTCACTCAAAGATAGAGCACTAAGTGAAAATTGAAAATAGAATTTCCAAAATTTCCGTGCGCAGGGTGAACGTGAGCGGATTTTATAGAAAAAACAAAAATAAACTATAAAAAAACATTACCACTCCAATTCAGGTTGAGACGTGCTTAAAATATCAACTGTATTGAAAAAATATCCCGTTTGCTATATTAAAGTAGCAATAAACCGCGGGAGGGGTTTACGGCCATACATTATTCAGATGCAAGACCATTCTCAGACAGCGAACCCGGTCAGGCAGACAATATACAGGTAATTTGCGGATATTACCACTGCGAGCGGTTTCAGCTGTTTTGTTGGTACTTTCTTAGCATTACACGTCCTAGCGTATATTTTTCTTAATATCGTTGCTACAACGCGGGTATGCTGAGCTTGTCTTATAACAAACAAGCAACATGGCAACATACCCGCAATAAAATTCTTACGTACAAATTTATGCACAAACTTAATCTTTAATCTATTTACCTATGTTTTTCATAATTAAATAGCAAAAAACAACTCGAAATAAAAGAAAAATACCTACTTTTGAGTTTCAATAACTTTGACTGATGCACCGGAGACTATTGGTTCCGGCGAACTATGAAATGTTTGTGGGTGACGATAGATCGGTGTTGCCAGTCAAAAATAAACTTGCCTACAAAATCTGTTTTCAAACTACCGAAACATTGCAAATGGTTCTTTCAAACTTGGCTCTTTATTGCCACTTCTCCCTTATTTGTTGTTGTTGTATGTATACTAATTTAAATGGTAGTATCCAATCCAATAGACATTTCAATATTTTAATAAACCTTTAACAAGCATTTGTGTTAAATAAAATTTAACAAGTAAATACAACATACCTAATGTCGTGCATTATTTACAAATACCTGGAAATACAAAACATATTTATTTATTACACATACTAATGTATAATTTCTAAGACTTCAAAAGAAATCGTTATATGTATTTACCACCTTATTATTTGCTGTGGTTATGACCGACAAATAAAGTTAAAAGTAGTAAATAATTCGAAGTTAGTCTGGCACACAAGTAATAAATAACTAGATCTGAAGTCTTTGAACAATAATTACTATTTACTAAAGGCATAAATGTATTTAATATTAACATCCTTTATTCTTGTTAAAGTTCCCTTTTGAGTATTTCATACATATAAATTATCTCCAGTACAATTTTGTTCTGCTAATTAATTTTAATGACGTGTTTGTGGAGTGTGTTCTTGTATGGCGGAGAGGACGACATCTCTCTATTAGCATCAATTGTTTGGTTCTCGCTACTTACGTTAAATAATTAATTCTGTTCACACGCATATTTTTCTGTTTATATACTGTGTTCCTCTTTTGTTTCTTTACTTTTGTCTTTCTATGTGTACATAAAAACGAATGATTCCAATCGTAACGGGACGGCTGCCAATTTGTTACCCATAGTAGTAGATATATTTATGTGTACTGTGTATCTCAAAATCATTAAAATTATCTTATTGCTAACGGACTTTAGAGTTGAATAGTTCGATATTTATAATCCATGACAATTTATGTGAGAAATAAAGAATACATGTAGGTATGTCTATAAGATTTCGCCGGAAATTTACAAAAGAACACTCGACGCCAGATATTAAAAATCTAGGTGACCTCATAAATACTATAAACACTTAATCAGAATCGAATATGCTATTATATAAAACATTGTCTTTCTGGCTTACCTACTGTTTTAATATGAGTATTTTATGACAATGTAGAGATATTGACGGATACATATGGACAGTTTCGCAAACACAGTCATTAGTCACCTCTGTCGCTATCAATATAGAAACGCCCGTACGTGTACGGTCGTATGTTCTCAGCGAGCACATATTAATATCCAAGCTCGGTGTATGTTCTAAAATATTTGTTCATATTTGTTCTAAAGGAACGATCAGAAAATTGAAATTGAGACAAGCAAACTACGGCATTTATGAGATTCAAAGTTGTAAATGACGAGTACATCTGCTATTTCCTTAAATCTGGAACGGTATGTAGAAAATACTTACTTGAATAACAAAAATATAGTGAACTATTCTAAGACTAACGTATATTTTATCTAAACTGGATCCATATAATTGTTATACTTTTGATATGGTTTTATATTCTTTGTATAAAGTACATCGCTTGAAGCAATACGAGGTTACAATGTCTAATTTCAGAAACTGGATCCTTCGGGACAGCTTCGAATTAAATATTCATTTTGTACAGAAAAATAACATCTAAGTGGAGTTCAATATCCTCAAAATTGATCAATGATAGCCCTATTCCTGCATCATCAGTCAAACAGTGATAGCTGAAGGCTGCTTTGCATAGCAAAGAAAAAATTGGCACTTTCGTTTTTGTGCTTTTGTAGCCAAGCTGGCAAACTGTTCGCTACAAAGAACTCGAAAAAGATGTCTAGTGATGTCGATGCGTCCCGTGTAAATCTATTTTGAAATCGACTCGAGTTGAACTCTGAAGAATCGACAACAAATACATAGATTATTAGAGAATCTATATAAAAACTTTTGATTTCTTTTAATGGTGTTCAAGGAATATTTCTGTGAAAAAACAAACGATCCTTCGACAGGAAATTTCTTGACAAAATAAATAATAAGCGATCGACATGATTGGTAAAAATATTTTTATATAACTAAAACGGAAAATAAACCAATTTCGATTTTCGGGTAAGTATATGTATCTAAAATGACGCTTGACGCTTTCTACACTCATAGCCCTATACTAGGATTTTCTTCTGTGCCGTAGGTGCTATGGAAACACACAAAGACGAATACACAGACACACAGACCCAGAACAAAAATTAAAACTCAGCATTCAGATGTCTGTCTGGCCGGGGAAAAGCTATTTGCACGACTTAGTACGCAAACTGCAATTAATTCGTGAGTAGCGAAGTGTGCACACTTATTAAAATGACAAAACATCGTTTAGCCGAAATTGTGAGGTCGTCGGTATACAGGTAACGGTGTCGATAAGGCACGACCTTCCACTATCAGGGAGATTGCTTTTTATCCGCCGACGACCTCGGCTTTGAGGGAAAATTTAACTAATAATAAAAAATGTGCGCTCCCTTCCTGAACACTGATGACGTAAACGATATAATAAATGGAATGGGATAGGGCGGGCGGAACATAAAACGTATATATGTAGCATAGGGCATCCATTCTACACGCAGTTATATATAAACTAATTTGCATTGCTGCTGTGTATCCTCCATATATAAAGACACACTTAATTTTAATTAACGCAAACCCAATACCTTGAGGTTTGTTGTACTTGTAGTTTTACCTAAATCTATCATATGATTAATGACACGCATGCGTATATAATCTATTATTAAAATTATACAAAAATATGTCTGTATACATCAAGGAAATTTTGTGTGCATATACGAGAGTTGGTTCTAGCATGACAGATATAATACTTTTGGAATCGATAGGTGGCACTAATGTCTAGATTTTAATTAACTTATCTGCCCGAATCGGCTAAAATAATACGATATTCACACGATATTCTGTAGCTGTTCACAGCTTAATTTAGTAAATTCTGCGAGATACGAGCTTTTCATAAAGGGCGTTTTTCAAGCAAGTAATTCTAATAAAGTTATTCCTTCTCGCAGTAGGTGCGCCGTGGTAGAACTCGTCTTAGGGTTCAACCGACTGGGCTCGACCGTCACTGACAGTCGCCGCGCGACAGGTGATCACTGACGTCTGTGGCGAACCGTCGCCACCTATTTATTCTCAGCGGCCGTTGACAAAACACGATCGCAAATCGGGCAGTGCCGACAGCTGACGACCGTCGCTGGCAGCCGCCGCCTGTTTCTGGCGGCTACCGACGGCCTTCAGCGAGGCTCGCTGGTACGGGGTATCGCTCGTGTGTGAACATACTGTCGCTCGTATGTTAGCACTCTTAGATTATTCGCCGATATAGTTGCCTGTCGCAAAATAGGCATTTTCCTTAGAGTTGCATTTATTTATTTAACAATATATGCACAGAGTATACTTATTCTAAAACTACGTTATTTGATTAGAAATGATCGCAGTAGACTTAGAAATGGCACTCTGGTTCTATTTTAAACGGTGAATGCTGTTTTGGTATGAGCGTTTTAACTTTAGCTTCATTGTCTTCAGTTTTAATTGAACATTTGTTTTATCAGGTATTACAGATGTCCAGGGATGGTAGTGTAAGCAGAATCTGCAGGGTTTACTTGAGTGATATTTATAGTTAAAACCCTGTTTTCTGGGTAGGAGAGTATTTCTTAGATTTTTTTTTAAGTACGACAGGGTAATTTACTTCTCAATCTATCGTACATTATGGAACTGTAGTAGACTCAGAGCAAGTACTAGACTCTTAGTACTAAACTCAGTAGCAACAATTGTTTACTTGATCTATAAAACATTACCTAATACCGTTAAGTGTAAAATACAGTTATGTTAAAACTAACCTAACGAATATATTGCTACTTTAGTACACTTTCTCTATCAGTATTTTGTAACATTAAATTTGACCTTGTTAATTATGCGTGTTTATTATGATTAATTATTCATAAAGTGTTTTCGACTGAGGGAATTTACTCTAAAACGCGGCCTTTTATAGAATTGTTATAGAAATGTTCATCGCATCTCAACCTCTAATGTAATATTATATTAAAGGTTTGTTATTGCTTTCCTTGTTTCTGAGTACTCCGGAGATTTGATGTAAACGCTAAAGGTATATAATAATTTATTGGCAAAGTGCGAGTCGAATTCATGAGGGTTCCGTACCGCCAAATGCTTCTTTTTTAATTTTTAGTTTGCCATAGTAGCTTTCAAAGTACAATTATTGTGAAAATGTCTACCTAATATGGTTCAATAGATAAACCGAAACACGTAAAACATACCGGTTTCTTGTATGAGGAACTCCTTTTGTATTTAACTTTTTTATCTTTTATATTTGTTGTTATAGCGGCCATAACAAATTTATGAAGCCATGTGACAGACAGACGACGGACCATTTTTTCATTCATTTTGACCCTTACGGAACAGAACCCTAAAACAACAGCGAAAGTGTGAATTAGAACGGTATTATTCCTTCGGGATCTGTCCAATTTCCCTGGAACAAATGTTAATCCGTTATCTGACAGTATACCTATCTTTGCTGGCAGAAGTTTGTTGATTGGTTGATGTATCAAAATAGAACAAACAAAATTATACATTTGCATCTATAAGGGCATGTCAATAAACATACATATGTCAATCTGATACCGAAAATATTTAGAGCCAGTTGGTGAAGAAGAATACAGTTCAAATAATGGTAATCTGTAGTATAAAATCGACTAAATAGCAAGAGCGCCTTAATTTTAGCTTGATTCCAATCTGACTCATGAAATAACAATTATAATAACGATTTCGGTACTCAGAGCCCTCTAATACAATTTTTCCTGTCTTGGATGCCACAATTACACATAAAGATGAATACACAAACAGCATGAACCAGAACAGAAATCTAAGTTTATCAATCAGATATTTGACTGGGGATCGAACCCGCAACTCTATGCGAGTCAGACTGATAAAGCGGTTGCTCCGCTACGCGGATCATCTTAAAACTTTTAAACCAGATCACAGCAGCGTTAACACTCTCGTTAGTAGTCAAAAATAGAAAAGTACATAAACGATAAGATCTCGTGAGGATGCTACATAAAATATGACGTAAGGATTAGTCAGGATATGGGCACTGACGTCAGCGTCCAAGTAACTCTTGGCAGGGGAGTGAGTATGAATGGGGAATTCGGTTTCGAATGACTATGAATGCATTATCAAATGAATTTAAAGCGAATTGGTTTCGATTCAATTCCGTTTATTTGCAAGAATATAACGTTATGCATAGGTCGTAAAATAACATACTTCCTTATGTCCTACCCATTCGGGTGTGTAAAAATAGTTATTATATTTTACAATATTTACAACTTTCACCTAAATAATACCAAATAAAAAACAAAGTAAAAAAGGTTGTATATGTTTTTTATTTATAATATAAAAGTGGTTAACGATAATGCATACGGAAGATATATGTGGGGTGGTGACAACGCCTTTAGAATTGAATGGATGAAAGGATTTATACTATGAAGATTTTTTTATTATTTTATTTTTTGGATTATGGTCGAATTTCGACCATTGTGGCGAGTATACATCAATATCATAATTTTGGCGACTGATGAACACCTCTGAAATTGGCATGCATACATACTGGTCTGCTTACGTAAAAAAAATGTTAACAGCATACAAACATGTTCCTACTGCTTCATATTAACCGTACTTTACATTTGTAAATGTTCATAATGTTTAGCTAGAATAGCTTATTTTCAAGCATTGTTCCATTTGTTGTATCTTATTAGCGTTTTATCTTGTTCTTGTTCCGCGCAGCCTTGAATTCCTTTCGTAGCATTTTTAATTTTAACAAAATACTTCTATCATTAAAACATTATATTAAAAAATATTCAACAATGAAACATTTCTATTAAACATGATAGTTCGGTAGCCAGGTTATTGGAGGACTGTGACATCAAAAACAGAAAAAATGGAAATAGCTTAGGAGTCGATCGATGAATTGCTCTAGCCAAATAAACACAAAGAATCAATCAGTGAGCTTGTATTTTATTGCTTGTCTGTTATTGATTAAAAATAGCTTACAGACCCAAAAATATTATATTTCAAAATACACCTTATGATACACTAATCAAAGATCTTAGAATTCAATACTTTCAAAGTAAGATCACCTTACAAGTTAATACTCGTTAGCTTGCAAAATGTTCTTTATAGAGTCGTTATGGAGCAAGTTTAAATTCACATTTAATATATTACGCAATATATATCACAAGGCAATAATGACGACCCGCGTGGCGCAGCGGTCACCGTATTGGTCTGACACGCAGTGGGTTCCGGGTTTGAACCCAGGCCAGACAGATGTCTGAATGATGAGTTTAGATTTCTGTTTGAGGTCTGGGTGTTTGTGTATTCGTCTTTGTGTGTTTCCATGGTACTCACCACACAGGAGAAAATCCTAGTAATCCTTTCTACACTCATAGCCCCACCATGAGTGTAGAAAGCGTTATTTATTTAATCTATCAATATAAATTAATTGATTGACTGAATCGGAATTGACGACAGTGAACGACAGGAGTCGCAAACGTCTGGTAAGAAATTACGAATCAGTAATTATGAAGTTTTCCAATTAGACGATTTGAGTGCGTTATGCAATGTTTTTAATATTTTTTAACACAAAATCGTGCTCCCCATTTGCTGACGGATGTCAAACGGGTCTCAGACTATGTAAACTTCAGGAAGTTTACTAATTTTGTAAAAAATACAATATATTTATAAAATACAAT